>JBBPNO010000013.1:0-126836 GCA_038090915.1 Boletus eberwhitei
AAGCAGCACTCGAACTTGCTTACAGTCCACCGGTGACTCCCTTTGGACACCCATCTCCGACGTTGACATTGGGATACTCGGACTCGACCGGTACCGCTGGAATGACGAAAACAAGGAGTCAAAGGTGCGATCTTGCCATACGAAAAAGGACAGCGTCGCTTTGGTCCCGTATTGCGAGTAGAGTTAGTTTTGTTATACATGTTATTTCTGTTTGCTGAGCCCGACTAAAGTGCCGAGTGACACTCGATGGGGAGACAGCAAAGAGAAAAACGAGATCCCCCGACGACACGAGCCGGCAGTGCAGTGGCGAGGTCATCACGTCCCCAGAGGTGCAAGCAGAGCTCACGGGGAACAAGGGCATCAAAAATTTGATAACCAAAGAATGAGGGCGGTGCCCCCATAATAGTGGTTAAACTATTAAGAACAGATACTACACTTGATCTAAGCCAAAAGGCCAGAGTGGTAAGGATTCTCTCCGTCCAGCGAGGGTTTATATACGTTTTGAGATACGCGCACGGACCATGTCACTCGTCACGGCAGCGTGAATTAGGCTCGAACGATACAAATACAACACTCGTTATTCACTCTTGTCGTCTACAAAGTCGATAGCGGATTCGAGCCCTCTCACAATCCTGCCAGCCCGCACAGACATACCGCGCATAAATGCATTTTGGCGCTTCGAAGGCCAAGTGGCTCCTGGATGCCCCGTGGGTAGGGCTGCGTCAGACTCGTATGGCGAGGACATCCTCAAGTTTGAGCTGGAATGGACGTGTCGGACAAACATGTTCGGCGACCGTGGCGGGTCTGTAGTACGAGCACCACCACCCTGGAACAACGGCTCTCCGTCTTGCTTGCCTTTGTTGTGCTCACCCCTCCTTGTCTCTGCAGAAAGCGTCGAGGAGCGTCGCCGAGATGAGGATGCCATACCCATACTAACAGTGCTGACGATAGTACTTTTAATCTTCTCTGGAGAACGGGCAAATTCTGTAGAGTGGTAGCCGTAAGACCCACTTGCTTGAATAACATTACCGATGTTAGGGTACCGTGCATGAGGATAGGAACTCGGAGGGAGGTGTGACACGGGCAAGGTGGGTGTTCTGACTCTCGGCGAGCCAAAGGGCGATGCTTCCGAAAGAGGTGATGAAGGTGCTGGAGACATACTAGACGCACCAGACCTTCTGGCCTTCTCCTTAACCTGATTTTGACGCTTCAAGTCCCTCATCCATCCTTCCCACTCCATCTCCGTGTCCTCCTCACTTTCATCCTCAGTCCCATAGATGTGCGATGGAATGGTACCGGTCTTGTACTGCATTTCCCGCGAAAATGCCTGTCGATGCTCGCGAATATTGCCCAACAGGGTCTCCCCAAGTCCCTTTTCAGTCCAGAGCACCCATGCCATGGCTTTGCCCACATCTCCCATACCAGCTTTACGTGCATTTTCAACCGTATTGATGCGCCATTCAGGATAAGGAATCGTGTCGTATGAAACGAACGATGTCGCAACGGGTGACGACATGGGGCTGTGGGAAACGGTCATGATGGATGACGAAACAAAGGACGACGATATGGGGTAAGAAGCTTGACGGTGAAGGATGCGGAGAAAACTTGAAAACGCTGAAAGCGCTTCATTGCATGCTCGCTCTCGAGACGGCGAAAACTCACCATGATCATCGAGCAGGTCGAGAACAATCCATTCCCCTTCCTCCCTACAGCCCTCACTGGGATCATAAGCGCATTCACCAGACCCATCCTGTTCCGTAGCCTGCCTCAAGTCGGACGCAGAATCCACACGTGGAAAGGGTCCCCGGACGTCGGTTTTTATGTTTGCTGAAATCGGTGATGACGGTGAAGATGGCGGCGGGGAAGCCACAATCAATGAGAGTGACCGAGCTTGAAATTTGATGCAGACAACTCGAGGTTGAGTAACAATGGAAAATGCACGCTCAAATGCCTCGGCGCCACGGAGTGCTCTTATCGTACTCAATGCAAATTCGTGAAGTGGAGGACTCGTCTGAAATCGAGCGATCAGTGTGATGCTGTCCGGCGTTGAGGGAACGATGTACCATATGCTCCTTGCAAAGGGAGAGAATGCCATGGTTAATAACGACCCAGCGAGTTTTCCAATCCAACTTTGTCTTGCGCCCCTTTTCTGATTGCAAGGTGTTCGACTTCGGTGACATTGTGTCCAACCTATGCGCCAATTTGTCCTTTCCCTTGTAGCCACCATGCTCGCGTTGCGGGTCAACGCCAGGTGCCTCGAAGCGGCCGGATCTGTGATTCCATACAGCACGGAGAACCCTAACCTTGGCCAGGAAGTATGGCTGTATATATTCTACCAGCACGTCGCGTTGTAATGGGGCGACGATGCCGAGTGGATGCATCTCGAGGAGCTCATAAGGGCGAAGGTTATACCAAGAGAGGGTAAATTCGTCCTCGAGCACCGACCCAGTGGAAAAGGATATGAGCGTATACTGGTCGACAAGAGGGCTGCTTCCCGGTTGAACGGATTGGGAAGACGGGCCGGGTTTTGGCTCAAGAGAAGAGTGAAGTCGGGGTTTGGGTGGCGCGGGGTGGCGAGGAGGCAAATCCTGGTCTGAATACTCGTCGTCTTCGTTGTATCCGTCATCGAGACTGTCGAGGGAGGAGCGGGAGCGAATGCTGGAGGCGAAGGTGATGGGGGACACTGGGCGCTGTGTCTGTGGACCGGGGGACTGGGCGAGGTTGCACTTGGAGAGAAACCAGAGCTTGACCTGTCTTATCTTGGAGTTGTCGTCGAGATGGGTGAGGAACCACTGGTCATAAGGGACTTGTACGAAGTGAGCTAGGGCGAGCGAGATGGCCGGAAGCGAGTACGTACCGAACCTGCAGGCAATTGGGACTAGCATCGCGGTGGTGTGTCGACCGCCGCGTCTTTGTGTATTTATACTCTCATGTCCCTCGTCAGCGATCCCGGGTGCGTCTCACTCCCAGCCCCCTCGCCAACCACGCTCATCTCCTTCCCAGCTATCTTGTACACAGTCTCCGTCTGTCCTATCTCCGCAACGTCGACGACCCATACGGCGGTCGCATCATATCCCTCAGCCCCTCTTACACATCGAACCCCTACATACTCGCCGCCTCTCTCGCTGACATCGGTCGCTGGCCAGAGCTCGAATACCCCTCCAGCCCTCCCATATCCGATGACGAACACGACCCAGAGGACAGAGCAGCAGGGCCATCTCATCTCGGCTCTTCGACCGGTCTCAGACACCATGAGACCATCATGGGCAACCGCTCCGGTGCCCTAGGGATGCGTGTCACCGGTCGGCGTGCTTCAACTTCCAGGCGGGCATCACAAATAGTCAACAGATTCAGTCTTGCCCAAGCGGACCCGGAATCCGCCCATCAGCCCGCCGTATCTCGCGTCAATACAATCGTCCCCGCCGACACTGATGGCCCTCGGCCACAAGACGTCGAGATCACTCCCTCTTTGGCTTCTCGGCCGTCGCAGGACGACTCTCCCCCTCTCGAACCACCCGCAAAGGAGGTCCAGTTCATCCCCAAGTTCAAAGGTGCCGCAGAAATGGAAGCCCGCAGAAAATTGCGCATGCTCGCTCGTCGCGGTCAAGTGTCTGCCAATCCGAAACCCGCTTCCGACGGGAGCAAATATATCAACCCCGAACTCTCTTCCTCAGACGACGACGACGACGACGACGACGGCATTCTCGAGGACGACGATAATGTCGACGACTTTGATGATCTTGTCGACCGCGCTGACGATATGGACGAGGGAGACGAATTCGATCCGTATGCCCCCTTCATCCCTCATTCCCTCGGATATCTAATAGTAGAATAGTGACTTTGCTGCCACACGCACGCCTGGTGTCGGTTTTGACAGTACCTCCGACGCAGGCTCCCTTTTGTCAGGGGCAGCATCTGCCGCCTCCGCATCGAATCCTTCCGCCTTTGGTTCTTCCTCCTACATCGCACAACACGCACGTGCACGACCTCGTCTTAGCCCCGTCACAGAGGCTCGTGGGATTGACGAGTCCCACGATGCTCAGTCCGCGCTCGAGCATGATGAGGGCATAGACGCCCACTTTGAGATAGTCAACCCACCTCCGCCAGCCGATCATCGCGCAGTTCCTCTTATCGCCAGGCCGGAAGGCCGAAAAAGGGGTGTTTCGATATCTCAACCCATTCTAGTTGATGTACCCATGTCAGACATCGATTTCTCGCGGAGTGCGGTCCGTCCATTGCTATCAACGGTCTCCGCCCTGTCAGCGATGCTTGCCACAACCGGTGGTTCTGCTAACCCCTTTAGTGAATTATATGGCGCCATTTCAGGGCGCGGAGAGTCTGCATCAATGGACGTCAATGTCTTTTTTCCGCACGCAATTGAACCAGAGGGAAGAGCCATGGTCCTTAATGTGCGACGAGACGCAACTGTTGAAGAGGTCATTGGGTTCGCATTGTGGAGTTATTGGGAAGAAGCTTGGCTCCCGAAGCTCAGCGAAGGCGTGAGCGAGAATGACCCAAAGTTGTCTGGACTAGGGTGGATCATGCGAATCGCGGAGGAAGACGGAGAAGTTGACGAAGACTTTCCCCGTGAGTTCGAAGCATGTGCAGCCTCATCTGGTTCACCGAGAACATTTCAGCTCCTGATCGCACTGGAAAAATCTCAAAGTTCAACTTTGATGCATTCGCGGTTCTCGCGGCAACTTCCCTTCAGAGTTCGTCTGTCTCGTTCCATTCGGGGGAGAAGTGTTAAATTTGCTGTCTAGTTCAACAAAATGAGCAATTAGAAGGCAAAATTCTGCGCAGACCCTCGAGAATTATGGCTACACCGAGGAAAGCTGACGCACTTCCTGTACCTGGTCTTGTTCCACCCTCTGTTCCGGGAACTGGAGCAAGCTCTCTCTTCGGCACGACCCCCATTCTGTCTTCATCCCTTGGACCGTCGTCGAGTCACGGTCCTCCCATTTTTCTTCGGATACGTGTCGCGGATACCGCTGACGCAGTGCATATTTCTACTACAATTCCTGTGTATGTATACTTTGCCTGTTCTTTTCGGAAGCTTACACTTTATTTAGGTCGGCGGGCATGTACATGCAAGAAGCGTTGGAACTCGTGTGCCGCAAGCGCAAACTTGCGAATTCGAAAGATTATGCGCTCATCCTCAATGATCTAAATATCTTGATTTATCTGGACCGCACCGTGGCTTCCCTTGAAGGTAAACGTGAACTCACTTTGGTCAAGAGGTCCATGCTACCTCAAATGGGCATCGAACCCGAAACCCGTGCTACGCGAACCACCGACCCAAACGGTCTGTAGAACTTGTTACCCGCCTGCAGCGCCGCTGAATGCATTTGCGTACTAGCGTCTATCTTCAAGAGAATTTCAGACGTACCCGAGATACACCACACCACTGGAACGGACTATACTACCGCATACAAGGTTGGTCTTTCTCTCCCTTTCTTTGATACAAATTTCACGGATGTCGATAAACACAGCGATACACAATATATCGCAAAATGCCTATGCTGGCCCGCCAAGAACGCACGCTAGCGATTGACGGCGTCTACGTTCATGTGAGTCTAGCTGGTTGAGAATGTAATGTAATCTCATTATAACATGCACAAAGATCATGCCTTCTGCAAACAAGGCCAAGGCGGTCTTTGATAGTGGCAAGACACTTTCATTTCACGTCAAGAGTGTCTTGGTCTGCCAACAATCACAAAAAACGTCGACGCTCTTCAAGATCGTCGTCCAACGGGATAGCAGAAATAAGCGATACGACTTTGAGGCAGATACCGCCAAGCTAGCAGGTAAGACGACAACCATTGAGAGCTGCTTCATCGCTCTGAACCTACCGGCAATAGCTGAGATCGTCCAAGCGATCAAATCGCTCAAAGCCAGTCTGGACCGCTCTTCTACGGTCCATCGTTCGAGACGGAGCAGGCATGTCGGATGATTCGGATGTTCGTGTACGATTCAAGTGTTACATAATCGACGTTGTGTAGTACTGTACCGCGACTTTTTCCAAAGATTCGCTCCATCCCTTTGAGTGTCAAAAAATCATACACTTCCTATGCCTCTTCCTTATGACCTCTGCGCGCGCGTTCAAAACGCTTTTCGTGCTCGGCACCGGTACTTGGCTGTCGATCACTCCAAACAAAACCTAGCCATTCTCTCCATTCTTCTCCGTGCTGGATTTCTGAGTAACATTACCCGAGGAACCATCGCCTCACCATCCCCTTCAGACTTTCAACATGTCAGCGAACCACAGCGTCGAATCTGGGCAGAACTCAAATATCGCGATGACCGGCCCGTGCTCTCGGACATGGGACTCATCAGCATGCCGAGTCGACGCGTGTTCATGGACCTGGGAGAGATCAAGCGAATTTGTAGCGGAAGGCGGGCGCAGACCGTCAAACCTCTGGGCCTGGGGGAGATTGCTGTGGTAAAGACGAAGAGCAGGGAACATGAATGGCTAGAAGCAAGGGAGGCGCTCGCGTTGGGGTTAGACGGGGAGGTCGTTTGCAGAGCTCGATGAATCTCGCCCAAGTTGCATGATTTTTTGCTCGTACGGATTCGCTTTTTTTGTTGTTGTTCTTGTCCTGGACTGACGACGTTTCGATCAGTTCATTCCTGTCGTTATGCGATAATATAATGATGACGTTCGTCCTCGCACGATCAGCCTCTCTGGGGTGCGACCCGGGTATCCTGTACTTTTCAATCGACAGCCCTCGAATCTAAGCGTCTTTCGCAGTTGTGCACCTCGTCATGGGTAACCACAATCTTTCCTTGCACTTCCAGCCATGTCGTATCCACCAACCCAGACGAGTATCTGAGACTCGGTGGATCTTGGCAGAACCTGTTTCCATGCTCCGCCGAGAAGCCACAACGTCCGTCGTCGCACTGTCTGTCTTAGGAATTGTCGGTGAATATGTAAATTGACCTGGCACACGCTTGACTGTTCTACGTCTAGATTTTCCTCTAGGTTCACACACTCTCAGCCCTCGGCCGTCTCGGCTGCTTTGTCGCAAGTGATGCAAGGGAGTGCAACGACCGCATGGCACGGACGTTGCCACTGAGCATCAATGGGACGTACTCGTGCTTGTGCACCAAGAACAGTTTCATCCGGTTATGGACATTTGTTCCAAGTTTCAACACGTCCTTTGTTTTTTTCCGAGATGAACTACGTCACCCCCCCCCTCCACGGTCCATGTAAGATTGGCTACTATTTGGTGTTTTTCTTTAGGGAGAGGCTTGAACATCTCCACCGGTGCGTACGTTCTATTTTTTTGATCGATCTTTTGACTTCGTCGCATAAAATGGATATTGGGAGTCTCTCGCCAGTAATCATCTCCCTCCACTTTACCACAAATCTAGTGTTCATTGAATCAGTGTCTGGTGAGAGATTCATACACGATATTAAATGTTTACTAATTAAATAAATAGGTTTTTTTAATATAAGAACAATGTTCCCTCTATCTAGCTGCATCGTTCCCTGCAGCTCTTCGCCGTGCAAGCACAACCTCGGCTTTCCAATCGACACCGCGGACACTAATCCAAATCCGCACTCCGGAGGCGTGCACCAGCGCAACTGACAATCCTTCCCGGCAATCCATTATCATGGGACTGGGTATTTTTGCCTCCAGGTCCACCAAGCTCGCCGACCACTCGCAGCGGTTCATTGCAAGTGGATTTCCCCACGGGGAGCCAATGATGATCGATGATGACCTAATAGTTATAATGCAGCTTGCGGCGGCCATGATTTCTGTCAAGTTCAGCCCAATTGACAGACTATGCATTCGCCATCCAAGGCAGGCGCATTCTGGAAAGGGAAAGGCAAAAGTACCAGCCAAAGACTGTGACAGCCTTCGCTCAGCCATCAACTTGCGTTCTCATAACCTTGGTGTGAAAGACCTGCCATGGGACATCACACCGTGCGTTTTATGCGAACTGTCAGACGAGGCCTTGTCAATGTCCCTAGTGTACCGCTTGTCGTACAACAATGGGAGAGCCTCGCTGTAGTCGGCTATCCGGCCGGCAAATTCGGCATATCGTGCGCGGGTGGGGAAGACAGAAGACATGTCCAAACCTAGTTGCTGTGCCGCCTCCTACCAAGAGGGTGAGAAGGAATCAGGATATCGGTCGAACACACAAGGTGGTGCCGAGGTGCTGCTGCATTGGTTTCTTTCACCCCTAACTCGCCGGGAAATGCCGAGATCGCTGGTAACCTCCATTGCCAGGGACTCGTTTCAGAACTGGACTGGATGACACTGTACCGTATGTTGAATAACCAGTGCGAGATTCCCACAACACAATATCAAGCTTTACATAACTAATTACATAGGAGAAAAGGCACCAATCAATGTATCAATCCTCGGCGAGTAATTAATATGAATGGGTCACATAATCATCATGCATGTCGATCATAAACATAACTCGTCATTCCTTTTCAGGTCTTCTCTCAATCTTGACCTTCATCCTTCCCTGTAGCTCTTTTCTGTGCAAGCTCAACCTCGGCTTTCCAATCGACACCGCGGACACCAATCCAAATCCCCACTCCGGAGGCATACACCAGCGCAACTGTCAATCCTTCCCAAAGACCTCCAAGGGCATGCCCACGCACGAACGTAAGGTACAATCCAAGTGGGATACCAAGGATGTAGTAGGCTGAGAGGTTAAGAATGGCGCCTGTAAGCTACGGGAAAGGGTGGTTAGGAGTGAGACTCGACAATGGATACCATCTGCTTACCTGCTTTCCTCGTGCACGGAATATTCCACCAGTGATTCCTGCTGTCCCGTCGAAAATTTGGCACAATGCGACGATGGGCAGAATGGACGCAACGAGCGAGACGACCTCTGCCGAGCCAGTCAGTCTCGAATTCCAACCATCTATTCACGTAACTACACATAACACGAAGAGTGATAGGACATACCAGGGTCAGTGTTAAAAAGATAACTCCACTTGTGGCGGAAGGTCAGGAAGACGATGCTGGAGAGATTGTACCAGAATAGCCGCATTGACAAACGAAAACGCGCAATGTGTAACCATGACTCACCTGAAAGCACACCCGATGGCGACAGACATCACAATGGACGTTGCCGCAGCTACCCCAGCCCTTCTCGCGTTTCCTTGACCTAGGAGGTTTCCGATTCTAGTTTATTACCACAATCCCGGGCATTTTGTGATACGAAGAGAAAGCCGCAAAATATGGAGAAGGGTAGCACAGAGTGTAAGAACGATCGGTCAGTGATCTGTCAATAGAATGGCACGGCCGCAATGCTTACCGCACAGAGGTAGCGATACTCAATGCAAGTGGCGCCTGGTACGTACACGATGCAGAAAGTAACAAGACAGATTGCGCCGCAAGCACAACAGGCCCCAGCCTACCACAGAAACAAGTTAATCACTTCCAAAATAAGAACAGAAGATGGAGCATTTACTGGCTAGCGGCAACTAACCGTGTCCTGTCAATGAGTATTCAGGAGGAAACACTGCAGGACGACTCACGTCCGACCAATTCCCAACTCCACCATTCGCTAGCAGTCTGACCTACCCCGGCGACGCCGAGCCTTGCTAACAAACCCCATCCCTTCCAAATTTCACCTGTGACTGGATTAAGAGATTTACGGGTGATTGGTGACCACGCTGTGCGAGGTACGCAATAATATCCATAGATGATAGAAGCTGCAGAAACAAGGTTAAAGGAAAGAGATGTGGCGAGTGGTGCACCCGGGAAGGAGAGCCCGAGAGGATAGACTATGGGAGTAGCCAAATGTGATTAGAAGAAACGACCAGGAACGTGATCGCCCACCAAATAACCAGTTTAGGAACGCGTTGATCGGCGCGACCACAATTGTAATTCTCGTCGGGATGTCAAACAAGCCTTGAGACTGGAAATATCGTCTTCGCACGTGAGTCAGTCTTTTACGCCAATGTAGTCAATATTTCACGATGTACCTGGAGATACAACTGAAGGTATATGCCGGAAGCCCAAGGGACGCCCAGCGGAGGTAGACCCCAGCGAGTCGCGCCACCTCAGGCTCTTGGTTGAGGGCGAGGAGTATAGGTTCTGCTCTGAGCCAAATAGCAAGTATTGGCTGTAGGCGATGGAATTACCCTGAATTCGATGTGTGAAAACGTAACTGAACATACAATGAGGATCATTCCTGTCATGAGTACTATCCCAAACGTCTGATCAGCATTGCAGGTTATGGAAAGTAGGAAAAACCAACCCATCCTTTGAGACCATAAGCCGACCATGTGGGGCCTATCCGAGGTCCAGGCAGGAGGAAGAAGGGTATCAAGGGTTGATGCAAAACCTTGCACGATGCTGTATCCGGTGACAGAAGCCGTCATTGAGCCTAATGTGGCGGCTGCCAGGGCCAGTGTAGAGATATGACCTATGGCTACGACGGAAGCGATGATGAAAGAGTATTCGAAAAGGTGAGTACTTGCAAAAATCAAACTTAAGTATGAAGATAGAGGAAAAGTCAAGGGCAGGACATACCCAAAAACGGGCAGGGAATACAGAGCGAGTGTGCGGAGTTCCTCACGGAACATCTTGGAGGTGGGTGCCTGTTCTACAGATGCAGTATCATGCACATCTTCGTCAGTTGGTTCATGCAACCTCGGAATCGGAGGTGGAGGATGCAGAAGTGGTGTGCGCTCGGAAATGGGGAAAACCCCTGCAGTGACATCAGTTGAACCCCTTCCACGGATGGGGATGCCGCGGGGCGAATCAGAGAGGGATTCGGTGTGTTGTTGATCTTGTACATCTACTGAAGATGCACCATAATGAGATAGGATAGCGTAGTCTTCGCTGAGCGACTGTGGTGTGCCAGAATGACTGAACGACATAACAGCACGGGATGATCGTCGAAGGGCAAATCGGAGAATGCGCTAATAAGTTACGGTGCTCTGTAATTTTGAAAACTTACAGGCGGTGCCGTACGTATATTAAGCGCAATGAGTCGTGCGCAGACTCCGCTGCACAGCCAGAATCTGACCTGAGAAACGCCGGCGGCCTACACGGCTCCGACTAGTATATATCAGAACGCGGTGCTAGTCTCGATTTTGACGATGCCATTGTGTACCTGCATATCCTTGCCTCTATCCCCCCAAGTTTGTCGGCATCGGGCAAGCTGGGGTAGCATCAAGCTAATGTAATGCTGACGTAAAAGTTACAACTAATGCTTACGCAGGGGTTGACAAGGTTTCTCTCAACTACAATGCACTCGCCATCCAAAGCAGGCGCATCATTCTGGAAAGGCAAAGGCAAAGCGCCAGCCCAAGACTACGACGACCTTCGCCCAGTCATCACTTACCGCCACTTGCATTCTCATAATCTTGGTGTGAAAGACCCGCTGCGGGTCATTGCACTATGCGATAGCGATGCGTTTTATGCGGCTTGCGAACGGGTCAGACTAGGCCTTGACCCTAGTGTACCGCTTGTCGTACAACAATGGGAGAGCCTCATCGCAGTCAGCTATCCGGCCCGCAAATTTGGCATATCGCGGATGGACAAGATAAAGGACGCGAAGAAGAAATGTCCAAATCTCGTAGCCGTCCATGTCGCTACCTACAAGGAGGGCGATGAGGAACCAAGATATTGGTCTGATATCGATACAAAAACACACAAGGTATGTCCGCAAATATTAAATAGAAGCCCCGAGGCCACCAAAGATAGCAAACCTTGTGTTCATGAGCCTGATTCTTCGTGCGCAAGGTTTCTCTTGACCTATATCGGCGTGAGAGCAACAAAACCATCCAGTTGTTCAAGCAAGCCCTTCCAAGCGGGGAAATAGGTGAGACCATATACATCTCGAGTTGATGTGATCACTCATCAACATGTAAGAAAAGGCATCGATTGACGAAGCTTTTATTGACTTCACTCGCCCCGTCCGCGAGATGTTGATGGAGCGCTTTCCTTATCTCGCACAAGTCCCTCCAGATGCGCCTCAAGGTGTCGATAGCCCATTGCCTGCACCCCCTCCTATTGATTGGAACAACCTTGGTGAAATCATCCCTATACATCCGGCCGAAGAAAATGACAGCGGAGAGATTCACTTTGCAGGAGATGACGGGACATGCAGTTGGCATGATGTTGCGTTATCCATCGCCGCGGAATTAATGGCTAAGATTAGAGGAGACGTCCACGAGAACCTTGGATACACCATGTCAGCGGTACGTTTCGTTCTAATTTGCAACTTTTAACCAATGTGTTCATTCCCTCATCAGGGAATATCCCGAAACAAGTTCCTCGCTAAAGTCTGTCCACACCGTCCATCCAACAACTGTTCATCTGTATTCACAATCGCTCCTAGCTCACTGCTTCCTACAAGAAGCCGAATAGCCAGGTGATGTTGGAACCGTAATCCGAAAACATCTTTCTGACGAGTCCTATAGAGCATCTTGCGCAATAGTGCTATACCACCTTACCTCCGTCCCATCGGCTTTCAAAAGGTATGTTGAGAGCAAGTAGAATCAACACGAATCTGAGAATATCTCAAGATTCGGTTCCTAGGCGGAAAACTCGGGGATGCCCTTGCGAAAGAATATGATGTCTCGACAGTTGGCGATCTTCTGTAGGTTCGTTGCTTGGTATCCGATCATGTTTCCTTAGCTCTGCATTATAGAGCGGTATCTCTAGGTATGCTCAGTGGACCATTGTTTAAGCTTCCCACAACAAAGAGAAATCAGATGAAATGCAGAACAAGTTCGGTGACAATGCTTTGTGGGTTTATGAGCTTTTGCGGTGGGTGACTAATGTCGTTCGGTGCAACGATAATCACTCACATTAGCGACCAGCGGTATTGACAGATCCGAAGGTTGGGTGTTCCAGCGCATTGTGATGTTTTCCCGCCCTCATTTCTTTACAGTGAAGGAGAAATCTGCGCTTTTTAAGAGCATGCTTGCGTCCAAGAATCTTCCGACTCCTATCACAACCGCTGCCGATGGACATCAGTGGCTACGCGTCTTGGCCGCCGAACTTGCCCTCAGACTCAAGGACGCACGTGAAGAAATGCCCACTTTATGGCCCAAAACCATTGTTCTGCATGCTCGAAAAGGTATGCTCTCCCCGATAGGGATTACAAGCTACTGACCATCGATATAGGATACGAAGCGTCGAGGTCAAAGCAATCTGTATTCCCTTTCACTCAGGAAGTGACGGTCGATGTGATAGCGACCGCTGCCGACAAGCTATGGAAGGAACTCACTGGGAACATGAAGAGCCTCAACGTGACGGCAGTGCAGCTTGCGTTCACGGGCATCGAGACAGCCGAGACTGGCCAACAATGCATTGAAGGATTCTTTAAGCCGAAGGAACATTGGTCCCTTCTTAAACGCACCCGATCTAGCAGCGACGGACCTCCTGTAGCAGATCCCGTGCAAGTTATGACGGAAACGCCTGGGTCTGCTTCCTCGACTTTTTTCTGCGAACGCTGCAACAGACGAATCTCTGCTTGCGAAAATGATGTGGACCATGATAAAGTAGATCGTGCTGCTGCGTTAGCCAAGTTGCGCATGGAGCATGATGATTTTCACTTTGCCCAAGACTTGGCAAACGGCTCTGATGCCCGGACATCTAGCGAGCCGAAGTCTCGCTCGAAGCGGAAGAAAATAACGGAACCAAAGGGGATAGCCAGGTTCTTGATCAAGAAGTAGGTGTAACTTTATTGTATGCCAAAACCGGACTCGAGGGGAATTGAGGCGACGTACTTATGCTGTGAGGGATAACGCGAACATACGGCTTTTAATTATAACCTCTTCCGGAAGGCTGTGCTTGATTGTCGCAAGCCTCTCGGAGAAAGTTGACCAGCTTCACACAGCGGCATCGCGTTTCCAGACATTCCATCAAATCCGGCCGGCTGCAGAACTGCCGGGATGCTATGTAAGTATGCGCCGCAGAGCGTGAAGGCCCTCGGAGGTTTTTTCTTTCTTTCCTTCACACCACCACCTGCCTCCCTTGATTCTTTTGCGGACCGCTTCGCCTTTGCCTCTGGGAGGTACCTTTGACGGCTAGACCGGTAATATTCATCCAAACATTTGTTTTCTGCTGCATCCTTTTAGCCATCCTTGTGGCATTTTTCAATCTCTTCCTTCCGAGGACTGTGTCACATCATAAGAACGAGAATGACTCTGAATGGGACAAGTATCGTCATGGCTTTCGAAGCTCTTTCAACATCCCAGCGCAGAGGAGTCATTGTGAGTGAGCTTTCTATCCGCTCAGGAATCTTGGAGCATGAAAGGATTCTATTTCAGGTTGTCGCGGTGTTTGCCCTGTTATCAGCTTTGGCACTCGCGTTTATAGCCTTGCGAACCATGCGACTCGCTATGATGCTGTTTCTTAAACGTCACGATAGGACGTCACGACCGCCAGAGATACTGTTCTTCCGCACTCAGCTTGGCCACTATGCTGGATGCCTTGTTCTCAGTAATATGTTCATTAGCGCTTCTGGGTTAATTGATTTCACTTGGGTGTCGCGTTCTGGGTTGAGTCGAGGTAAGCAATTCAGCTGTCTGTGCTATCAGTGACAACCTACGACTTTGTCCAGGATCAACGTGTTCAGCACAAGGTGAGATACATTCTCGCGGCCCAAGATATCCACACTCAAGACATAGTACAGCGGTGTTGATGCAAATCGGCATATGGGGCACTTGCTGGTTCACGGCAGCACATAGTGTGCACACCCTCAGCTCACTAGGGTTCCGTATACGTGCAGCCCGCTGGCGCAGCTCCGTATATGTTGCCATTGGATGGACAATCGCGTTTGTGGCTGGTGAGAAAGTATGGATTGACTCTCTTCTGGCATACTCAAAGCGATTTTGAACAGGACTGGTTCCTCTGTGGATGAGCAACATGTACGGTCCAACTGGAACCTCTTGCAGCATCACGCCCTCTTATCCGAAGGAGATATTCGCCCTCGAGGCACTCCCGGTATGGTTATTTATAATTCAGACGGGATAGTATCTTACTGTTCGAATGATGAAGATTATCCTTGGTGCATTCGCGTCTATTGCGCTCTATTCTGTTATATTTATTGTCTTGCACGGGAAGCTAAGCGTGAACAGCACACATAAGCTACGAGACCCCAACTCAACCAATCAGCGAGGAGAAGATAGTTTCGAAGAGTATTATAAATTTATCAGCATGATCATACGGACTATGTTCTGGTGGGACTTCCTCTTTGCCATGACTGGAAATGCATTAACATTTTCCCCAAGGTTCCCCATCGGTAAGAAGTTTGGTTCTCGTGGTTCAAAGTACTTATTTCGGGCTATCGTAAAGCATTTGTGCTCTTGTTCCTGCCATACTGCGTCACGCACATTCTGATGTATGCAGGGCATTCAGTACCTTCTGCTTTGAGTATCTTCGCTGATGCTTGTGTCGCAATGTTGGGTACGTTCTAGCGAGCGTTGTGATAATCGTCATATTAATAACTTTATAGGCTTCGTGAACGTTGCCCTGCTCTGTAATACATTCCGGGTCATCAGCCCTGTGTACCATGGTACAATGAACGTTGTCACAGAAACGGTGGAGACTTTTGGACAAGACGCGTCCGGTGAATCGCCGATCGTCCCGCAGCCTACGTTCGGTTCGCAATCCGCGATCCCATCGTATGAGAGCAATCATCGAACGTACAATTCCACACAGTCGTCTTCAAGTCACTTTGGCAGCTCTTCCTGTGCTGGTGTATACCCGAACACAGAACTCCCCAGTGCAGAGAAAGCATTGTGCGAGTCCACTCAGACGAATGTGACTCCTCCGGTGTCTAATGGCATCAGGCCTCCTGCACAGCTTAATTGCTACCCCTACGTCATTTCGCCCCTGATGAACACCAAGAGACATGATATAAAATTTCAATCCGAGATCATCGTTGGTTTGCCAATACGCACGGCGCGCCTTGGTCCCTACCCTCCCCGTGTTCCCTTCGTGACACGAGACACCCTGGACGAGCCTTCAACCCAGGATGAGGAATGCTCGTTCCAACCGATGGAAGACATAGAGGACCTTGGCAAAGGGGCGAAGGAGCCGACCTTCGAGTCCAAAGCTCCGTTCGCAGTAAACCACCCACGTATTTCGGTTCCTCGGCTCAAGGTCAATACCTGGAGTCCTGAAAATGCGGACGACTCAAATTCCAAGGTTTGGCCACTTCCTCGAGTCCCAGGGCCGAGAAACGGTGGACAATACACTGTCGGTTTCTACCCCTTCGCTCCACGACGCCTGCCTGCTCGGAGTTGTATGGCCATGTCTCCCGTCTGGTCAGAAGGGAGTGGATTCACGAAGGCCCCTTCCCCGGACGCGGAGAACCAACTAACTTACCGGCAGCTGGCAGCTGATATGGTCGTTCCTAGGGTGATGCTGGGCGATCAGGCAGATGTGGGAGAGGTGATTAGACAGTCAACTCCTCCAGGTCCTTACCCTCATCCCGAGACGCCCTCCGTCGGGAGTTCAACCAAAACTTTCGGCCCCCTTCACGAATATGTCGAACGTCAACGATAGCATTTGTACCCAATTACAGTGTTGTTTGAGGGATGTTTCTTGGTTGTGATGTACTTGTACTTGTACTTGCATTATTTATTGTCTCAATAGATAAAGGTCGATCGTCACTCGTGTGAGTTGCTGCATCCGCGCAATACAACTCAATACGGCTCGGTTAACACGACCCGTCCATGGCATTGTCGCACCTCAGCGCATATCTCAACAGGTCCACGAAATATCTCGCCGATGGCGCTGTCAAAAGCACGTCCCGTTTACCTCCCTGCGCCGTGAAATGAAATTTGACCCCTCGACCCACTGGCAGTCCTCCGCATGGAAGGCGCGAACCCTCCCAGCCGAGCACCCATCACTCTGCTGAAACTACATACACAAGAAGACATCAAAGAAATCGCAACTGGATGCGACGCAGACATTGGCGGCACGTCCACTCTCAATTTCGCGCTGGACGAGTCTCCGGAACGAAACAAGGGTAGCGAAAGCCCCGCCACCGCTCGTTTTTGGGGGGATATCAGACTGGCGGTGCGCCCAGAGTTTCAAGGGAGGATCCGAGGCGGTTATGCAGGGTTCAGGACAAAGGTACGCATTGGAGCGCAGAACGGACCCCCCCTCCTCTCTCTCTCACTGTCGTGGGGAGAGGTGGACGTCCCTGTTGGTATAGAAGCGAATGGTGATGGGTAGCTTTTTTTTTCGGACGACGCTTAGCCTCGGCCGTCGTTGTTTGGAGAGATATGCGACGACGTGTCGAACCATCAATATCTCGGGTTGCGGTTACGCCTCGGTGGAGATCCTCGGACACGGAATTCCTACTATGTGAACTTGCAGACGGACGGCCCCGTCACGACCGACCTTTGGCAGCACCGCCTATATTTTAAACGGAACGATGGGGGCTGGGAGGACATCCTTGTTCGTTACCCGCAGCGGTGCTCGTGTGTCCACGTTCACATGTCCATCACAGATCCCGTTTGACAATTTCATTCTTACAAACACCGGCGAATTGGTCCAGCATCAAATAACTATGTTTCGCCAGCGGATCCGAACTGTCGGCATTTCAATGTTGGGAGGTAATAGTGGAGTGTCAGGGCTTTATGACCTTGGGATTCATTCGATAAGAGCTGTCAACGAGGAGGACGTTTCTAGACCGCCATGTGAGTTACCACCTATGAATCCACACTTTCCTAACAACCAGCTCTATGGTTAGTGCTCGAGAAAGATCCTTCTCAAGGCGCATGATTGGCAACTATCTTACTTGATTGCACGGCTTCCGTTCTCTACTCTTCTGCTAGCTACGTCTAATGAAAGATTTTTTACTCACAATTCAATGATGGCCATAGAGAAGCATAAGCTATATATACAAGTGCAATCCTGCATTACCAGGAATCGGCGAGGATAAAGTGCGGACCTCCAACGAAGGTGCCTCCCTGTAACGTACAAAATCCCAAGGAAAGCAAGCTAGGAGTAAAATGGAACGGTACTAGCTAGAAAAACACTGGAAGAGAGGGGAAATGTTTCCAAAGGGTGTCCAGATATCAGACGACTACGCAACCACCACAGCATCCACTATGATCACCGTCGCCTGAGTCTTTGGCACCGCCGTACACACCAGGTCCCGTGCCCGAGTTGGCCATCACGGGCCGGCCGGTTTGTTGTTCCTACGATGTTGTTTCAGGCGACGTGAGATGTCAGCGCAGCAGCAAATTTACCTTGTTGTACTTCCTGATCTCACGCACGAGGTTGCTGAATGCCTCATCGACGTTGATACGCTGCTTGGCCGAGGTCTCGATAAATTTGCAGCCGAAATGTTTGGCGAGGTCGCGACCCTCTGGCATGTAAAATGAGCATGGTCGCGGTGGAAAGAACGTATGGCCCTACCATTCATGCCAACTTGGCGTTCGTATTCGAGATCACATTTGTTGGCTACGACAATGACAGGGAAGGAGTCCTGGTCCTTGACACGAAGAATCTGTTGGTGGAATGTATTGATTTCCTCGAACGAGTTACGCGACGTGATGGAGTAGACGAGAAGGAAGCCTTCGCCTGTGCGCATATACTGTTCACGCATGGCCCTGTGCATGACAGACGTTGGTTATCCTTTGAGCGATGTGGCTCGTGCAAAGTAAACGTACCCGTATTCCTCTTGCCCGGCAGTATCCAGAACGTCGAGCAGTGCGACCTCATCGTCGATGACACACTGCTTGCGGTATGAATCTGAGGACGTGGGAATGAGAGCGTGCTTTGGAATGGACAGACAGACGAGAAGCTAGGTACCCTCGATAGTTGGGTCATACTCGTCGACGAAGTGGCTTTGGATGAACTGGATGGTCAGGGCGGATTTGCCAACACCTGAACATTGGATTCTTGAGAGGATGCCGGAAACTGAACGCAGGATGCTCACCACCACCACCGACGACAACGAGCTTATACTCTCTCAGGAATTGTGCCTGGCAGCGGAGTCAACGTCAAGCAGGGGACGAGGAGTGGACTCGCGTACTCTGGACATGGCACCTCGCACGAAAAGTAAGAGGACAAAGACAAGGAAGAGAGGACCGGGAAATGGAGGAAGACGGGAGAAAGATGCAGATAATAGTCCCGCTGGACGATATTTGATGCTCTCGTTAGTCTTGTCTCAAACACCAAATAACGCCACATCAACTTCACACAGCACTCATCATGCACATGTATCATGTCCAGTACCGATCAGATGACATTTGATAGCATCTAAAATACAACTTTTTTTTTCACTCTGGGTAGACAGACTTTGTCCTATTCTCGTCAAACATCAGAATGCGTAATGCGTCAAAACCCCCTTGTTCGTAGCCCAAGCATCCTCGAATAACTTGACAGCAGACTCGGGTAAGGGGTCGTCCGCACTACGAATCATGTCATCACTCAGCAGATTCGCAGAGCTGACAGGGCTCACCTATCGTGCAGGTTCGCTTGCAACTGTGAAACGTTACTGGCGCCTATGATCACCGCGTCCCCATGCTCCGGCTTGAGCCCTGAGTGGTGTTGGAGCCATCGTAGGGCGGCATTGGGGAGAGAGATCCCATGAGCATCCTGACGGGAAGCGATCGGTACAGAACGCGTAGGAATCACGGGAATGGATAGCTCACAAGGCCTTCTTTCAACTTCAACACTGTTGGAAGGAGCGGTTCATACTTGGTTCGCAACATGCCCGCGAGCCCGGACACACTCGCGTCAAAGCGACCACCAGGTGCATCCATGTCTTTGGCTGAGAGGAACCTGTTCGTAAGAAGACCGCTCCTGCAATGTGTATGCGAAAATCAGTATACCGACGTACCCCTTAAATGTCGGACACATACGCAAGTGGGCTGTAAGCATAAAATCTCATGCCAAACCTGCGCAGGCATGGAAAGAGCTCGAGCTCGACTCCGCGCTCGAGCGCGTTGTAGACCCCTTGATACACAGTGGGCTTCAGCCATCCGCGTTCCGACGAAAGAGTCGCGATTTCTGCTACCTCCCACGCGTTGAAATTGCTCAGCCCGAATTCTTCGCTGTACTTATAATTAGCCACCAAAGGGTGTATCGCGATAATATGGAGACCAACAAATGTCCTTCTTTGTATAAAGTGTTGATCGCAACCAGTGTCTCCTCAGTTGGAGTGCCAGAACGGTCAGGAGCATGTAGATACAATGTACGGATCTTGTGCGGTGCAATCGCCACGACAGATTCCTGGAGGCGTGCACGGAGGGCGTTCAGTGTTGCAGGGGACTCCGCGTTTGGGAAGATCCTATTAATGTCTAGACTGAGCGCTTAGGTATTTTGGCAATCAGCGGCACGCACTTGGTATCAATTCTGCATCTCTTGATGTCAATCTGACCGAGCATCTGTTCAGAAGTGCCAGCTCCATAAGCACGTGCAGTATCGATGACCAAAGGGCAATCGGGGGCGTGAAAGCCAACGTATGCATCGATGATGGTCTGGGCATCCTGTGCAGTATTACAGCGAGCGCCTAAATTCGCAGGAGAAGGTGGTGCAGTGCTAAAGCTGCCGGAACCCTGTGGCGGCCAATGAGAAATCAATTAATCAGCATTAATTGAAATAAGAGCAAACCTACATAGACGAGGTGAATACGGGGAGTAGCCATTGAGAACTGAGGATGGCAGTCAAAGCAGGCGATATTTATCCCCCACGACAAGGTCTTTTTGCCAAGGATGCTTTGTCACTGACCACCGCATTTGCACACGCGATTTGGCATCAAGCATAAGATGATGAGTCAAGTCTTGTGCGAAGAAACGGCAGGGACACATAATCGTTATCACCGCTCTAATCTAGATAGTTGTGCTGCGCAATAATTATAGGTCACAACGGGTACAGTAACTTGGTTGGAAGTACATCTTACCTTTTAATGGAACTCGCTGCGTTCAGAATCTAGTCTCACCTTGAAGACCTGTAAGACAAGACATGACCTGCACGCCTCTTCTACCGTAGCGACAAGGCGCGTGCAGTGACCATGCCGGTACAACGCCAGTTACATGAGGTAATCGGGAATCAGTGTTGCTTGCGCCAGTATAAACAGCAAACTTGAAGCCCGTTCCAATTTGATCTGTCCCTTTGTGCGATCTACTACGCCTGCCAACATGGTCGAGTCTCATGCCCTCTTTGCACACATACTCGCTCAAACTAGGCAAAATGTCGAACTACTCATGGCTCACAGGCAGATTTCGGAGACCGATGGAGAAGAAATCTTGTCAAGGCTCTCTGTGCACGCTGAGAGACACTTGGAGGAATCATCCGTTGTATCGTTGACGCAACGGACTCAACGTTTGAGTATGTCACCTGCTCCGGCCAAAGTGGAAGCACGAGCGATCTGGGAGTGGTCTAGCGAGGTATGATGGGTGTGTGTGTGTGTCGTGTGTCGTATTGACGAAAAGGTGCAGGATCCCAACGATCTGTCGTTTGAAGCAGGAGAGGTGATAGAGGTCATCACGGAAACGAACACAGACTGGTGGACGGGACGCAATCGAACGGGGAAACAAGGCTTGTTCCCGTCCAACTATGTGGAAAAGCTGCCAGCTCGAAGCTGGTCTCCGATCCTAGTCCCTGAGCCACGCAAGTCGGTCACGTCCGTCCATACCAAGGGTTCTGTAGAGCACCGACATTCTTCTCCTGCGCTGCCACACCCATCGCCCCTGGCACCGCCACATACACACTACCCCCCTCCGACCGGGTACTATCCACCCGCTGGACCACCTCCGGGTGCAATCAATTATTCTTACGAGTCGTCTACTGGCTCGCCGACGTCACAGCCAGTGCCACAGCAAGCGGCAGGGAAGAAGAGCAAGTTTGGAGGACTCGGGCAGGTGGTGAGTGTGGTCGGGTGGTTGACTTGATGGGAACGTGACCAACCTCATCATTAGATGGCGCAATCTGCAGCTGGTGGAGCAGGGTTCGGTGCTGGTAAGTGCAGTGTGGGAGCGTGGTGAGCATGACTGACGGACAGATCCAGGTGCTGCGATTGGAAGTGGACTCGTGAACTCAATCTTCTAGAGTGATTGTAGGGTAGTTGCTAAGCATGGGAAATTGAAGGCGTAATTGTGGGAATATATTACTGAATTAGCAAGTCACAGGGGATGCTGACAGATGCGGTGGATGTGCTGAGGAAATCGGCAGGCTATATTATCGAAAGGCAGGTCCCCGTCCATGCACTTCCCCCACTCTCCCTCTCCGTTCCGGGCTCGCTCCTTCCTCTCCTCCTCCCACTTCCCCCCCAACAAATAATGTCCAAACCAGACTCAAATCAGTCTCGTCGCCTCATCAAAGTCATCGTCATATCCGACTATGTCTGTCCTCTCTCACTCCGTCTCCCCGCTTCTTCTCATCTTTCCCAGATGTGCACCTTCTGCTACATAGCCAACAAGTCCCTCCACGATGCCATCGAGGCCTGCTGCGATCTTCCCATTCGTTTCGACGTCGAATTCCGTCCATTCACTCTCATGTGTTCGTCCTCTCTGTACGCCATCGACGCAAACAAGGGTCTCAGCCGCCGTGCCTATCTTGTCAAAAAGTTTGGCAAGGAGCAGGCAGAGGCAAAGTGGAAAGTTGCATCAGACATGGCCCAAAAGGCCGGCTTGAAAATGTGCGTTCTCTTGAGATATCAATCGCAACATTCCGCGAATAATCCCCCACACGTAGCGCGGAAGATGGTATCATCTGTCGGTCAACCAAAGCCCACAGGCTCTCCGTGAAATCCTATCAGGTCGGCGGCCAGGCAATGCAGCAGCAGCTAAATTCCCTCATCTTCGACGCATGCCTTGCAAAGGGTGAGGATATCAGCAGCGACAATATCCTCGCAGATGTGGCAGTCAAGATTGGCCTCATGAATAGAGGGAGGGTATGTTTCCAGTTTTACACAACCTCCTTTGCTCAGATTTCCTCAAGGCAACCGAGTTTCTCAAGTCCACAGAAGCTCTGGATTCTGTAGAAAAGATGATCGAGGCCGCCAGAGCGAACGGCGTCAACGGCGTACCGTTCATCATCATTGATGGAAAGTGGGCCTTGAACGGTGTCCAATCTAAGGAATGCTACGTTCAGGTTCGTTCGTTCTTCTTCCATGTTTCCCCTTGTGAATGTCTCTGCAGATCTTTCGAAAGTTGGCTCAATCATGCAATTCTCCCGCCCTCACGAGTCTGGCCAAGTCATGTCATGATATCACCGATCCAATAATCGCTTCCGCACTCTCTGTACAATGACCGTTTCCGTCTTTCAAGCTCTCCAGTATCTTCCACCTGTGTTTGTTTTGTTTTGTTTGCATTGCACCGGATAATCTGTCCAGTATGTCCAGTGCTACGTTCCATGCTCGCTATTTACACATTTTCCAATCTCGACTTTCCCGCAGGAGTTTATTACGATCTGAGTTGCGTATGTTCGTGCGATTACAAAGCATGGACCCACCGTTCCTTAATTTCTGTTTCTTACTCGGATCCGAATTCCTTGTCGCCTGCTATTACAATGTCTCAACTGTTCTAGAATTGCCTCGTACAGTATCTACTGTCAGGCGAACGATGTAGTAGTTAGCCTTGAGGTGAGTCAGCAATCAATTTTCCTACCCTGGTGATCAAGCCTCATAATGCTTGTTGACAAAAGATACACATTTCCCGACCTATTTATGTCGTTGTAACAGGCACGGAGCAGAGTGCTCCCACATTGGCGCTAACAGAATCAAAGTTTGAGTTTGTGGTCAGCCACGACCGGGCCTACCATCGTACTCCTTGAGGGTTCCACGCCCTTTCGGTGACTCGTCAGAAACATTTACTGCTTGCGCAGTAGGAGACCACCGACGTGGTGGTTGAGAATGTCCGACTAACCCAGGCGCGCTAGAGACCAGATCATGATGGGTGATGAAGAGAGGGGTGTTCCCTGATGGCTCTCACGAGAATGCTTCTTTCCATCGTCCCAAATAGGTTGGTACGGTGAGTTAGTACTATGTTAGTTTGAAAACCCCCGGATTCTACGCATGCGATAGTCAGAGCACTTACCATCACTCTTTCTTCCCGTGACGTCTGACCAGCAAAGCATTTGCCTGCGAGCCCTATGCAATTCTGATCGGTGGTCCTGTGAGTATTACATTAAATCACTGACACATGTTTACCTAAATAACCCACCATTGTCGATTATCAGCTTATAATAGCTTGACTCTTTGCTTGGCATTGAAGGCTGCCGCCGGTTCTTCAAGTTCTTTGTCCAATCCCTGTTATCCACTGGAAGTGATCATGCCACTGATTATCGCTGTATTCATAGCTTGTCTCACAGTCGACTGACCGGTCCATCCTACCCCCGCTGCTAGTGAAGTCGAGGTCTATATAAATGGTACTCATTCCCCGTTCCCCCGTACTTCGACATGGTTCGCTTCATGCCTTGGAATTCGATGCACGCTCTGGTGGCGGTTGGCGTGGTGGTGGTCTGCGCTCTCACTCTACTCAAAGGGCGACGACGGATGGTCCGAGGTGTTCGTCTCCCTCCTGGACCTGTTCGTCTCCCCCTCGTTGGGAATTTTTTTGGCATAGACGCTAAGAAACCTTGGATGACCTACGCTGAATGGGCAACTCATTACGGTCTGCTCTCATCCTTTATTGATGTATCGTGGTAGTCGGAGCCTCACCTTGAAGTGACAGGTGATATCTTTATGATCCGCGTGCTGAAGCAAGATATCATTATAATCAACTCGAAGAAAATTGCCAAGGAGCTCTTCGACCGCCGATCTCGTATATACTCAGATAGACCTTACATTGCTACGAGAGATCTGTACGTCATCACTCTTTCTCATTTAGTATATCTCACTTGAAGTTTGATCTCTTAGATTTGGCTGGTCCTTCAACTTTGGCTGGTCTCAATATGGTGATCAATGGCGCTCACAGAGGAGAATGTTTCATCAAGCCTTCAGAGCTGAGGCCACTCTCGCTTTTCATCCAATTCAGCTGAGAAAGGCGAGCGAGCTCATCTTGGATATTCTCGGCGCACCTCGTGATTATTCCATGCACATCCAAAGGTGAGTGTCGTTTGGTTAAGCGAGTATATGTCCCAACAGAGAAATACGTTCAGGTTTTCTGCAGCTGTGATCATGTCGATCGTGTATGGCTACGAAGTTGCCCCTAGTCACGACCATCTCGTTGAGCTTTTCGAACGTGGGAACGCCTTGGCCATGGAGGGCCTGACACCAGAAAGAGCGTCCATTATTGACGCATTCCCTTTTCGCAAGTGGTTCCCTCTCTCGTGCTACCTCTGTCGTGCTGATCAACATCTCAGTCCTCAGCTTGCCAGAATGGTGTCCAGGTTCTTTTTTTAGACGCAAGGCAGTAGTGTCCAGGGATTGTGCCACGCAGATGATAGCAGAGCCCTTTGATTACGCTACTAATAGCAAACACGAGGTGAAATTTGTACATCATCCAGGTCCACACACAGCACTCATTTAAGGCAGGCCACGGGCAGCAGTGCGTCGGCGGTGGCGCTTGATCTTTTGAAGAACACCAAAGACGTTGATGATCCCTCTCAACTTCAATTATTGAAGGATACATGTGCAACAGCTTTTGTAGGTAAGTCATATGGTGAAAAATAAATTGGTGTAGTTCGTTAATCGACTTTAATCCGATAGCTGGCGCAGAAACTGTCAGTTTGAATGTGTGTGGATGTATTCAACAACTCAGTTTTTTCTTTGGTAGACCACATCGACATTGCAGTGTTTCATGCTTGCCATGCTACAGCATCCGGAAGTGCAAGAACGGGCACAGGCAGAGATTGACGTGGTCGTTGGCACAGATCGGCTTCCAAATTTTGATGACAGGCCGAACCTGCCGTACGTCGAGGCTATTTTGATGGAAACACTGAGAATGTATGCTGTTGTACCCCTCGGTAAGTATTTCGACCCTGATATTTGCATCAATTATTGAGTTTCCCCTAGCCATTCCCCATGCTACGACAGACGATGACATTTACGAGGATGTTTTTATCCCAAAAGGTAATAATAATAAATCTGAGGTATTTCTGTCGACTCAACTTTCACTGTGCATGTTAGGATCTGCGGTGGTGGCAAATGTTTGGTTGGCACGCAACCTCTTGTATTTCCTGGATCTTGATTCACAGTTTTGAAGGGCGATGCATCATAACGAAGATGATTACCCAGAATCTGACATCTTCAAACCTGAAAGATTCCTTGTAGACGGGAGGCTCAACGGAGACAAGTCCACTGACAGCCTTGCTTTTGGCTTTGGAAGGTACTTCAACGTCCCCTTCTTTGTTCCGCTGCCGACCCTGCTTGTCAGGCGCGTGTGTCCAGGTCGTTACACTGCCGACAACACGGTCTGGGCTGCGATTGTGTCGATTTTGTATGCATTCAAGATAACAAAAGCTGTCGACGAACAAGGCAAAGAGGTCGATTTTGAACCGACTTTCAGTACCGGGGTAACTACGTAAGTACTTTCATGATCAGAGTGGCCATTGTCCTTTGATTTGAATCTTTTACAGGTATCCCGAGCCATTCCCGTGCTCTATTACGCCGCGATCGTCGAACATCGACATCCGCAAGCTTTCAGCCGAAGACATTTGAGTTATGAGTTTCTGTTGATATCACAACTGACATGAGTGATTTAACCAATTATGTACGGAGGTTCTATGCGCTTGTATTACCATGCTACCGTGACTCGCTTTCGAATGTACGCGACTGAATCAGAATAGCATGTAGTAACGATCTAAATTCTCGAGGAACCTGCTCTGCGATATCGGAGTGTTGAAGCGGACGAAAATTCAGACAACGGCGGGACATTGGAAGAACGACACGAGGTTGCGGGTCCGTTCGATCGCGTGGCAATGCATGTAGCTGCCGTGTTCTATCGCTCTCCAACGTGTCTCGACACCTGCACGGAAGCGATTAGCGTCAATCATAACAGGGACAGGGGTAAGAGCGGCGATCATGTTTCGGAGGTGTAATGCGTGTTGAAACGTTGAGGTTGCTCCAAGAACTAGCATGTGCAAGTTGGCATTTTCGCCAGCCACAAAACATGTACCCACCAGCCCCTTTGCACAAGCCTTTGCACGCATGGAAACGCCCAAGCAAGCAATTTCTTTGACTCTGTGCTGCCAGGGGTGGAATTGGAATGTGGTTCACTGTGGCTTGCATATCCGACCTGAGTCGCAGGCACACCAAGTTGGTAGCGCTGTGCAGACCAGTGTCTAACGTATTAAACACCATCTGGATTCTGATACTAGCAACATCGTCATTGTAAGTAGTAGTGTCCATGGTCTACGGTAGTGACTGGTATGTGACTTGGATTAGAGTGAGCTGGGGGGAACTCGATGGTCAGGCTCGAGCGAGGAAAGACGAGAAAATGGACGGTACCTTTGGACGGTACACTAACTATCTATAGCACTCAACGTGAATGTGCTTATGTCTTCCACTTGCGCAGAATGTCCTCAAGCCCGCTGCGGATGCGGTCGGATGAAACATGCGGTAGCAACAAGCCACTCGCCCTGAGCTTGTCAACGGCTGCGAGCACCCAGCTCTGACAATTCCAGTCCTCTCTGCCTCGATGCACGACTACCTGCTGCATCAGGTGTTCGGCTTCGGCTGACCTAGCGAGCTCGATGTTGCCTAGGGAGAGACAGCCCCTGTAGGCATCTGCCAGTATTTCCATGCACTCGTATTCCGTCCGGGAGTACGCGAGGGTGTCGCTGTTGCCGATGGTTTGGTAGCACGTGCCCCAGTGGTCAACCTGCTCGGCACCTTCTCTGCCAGAGCTGCTTGCACTCAGCGACTGTGGGGTTGCATTCGATATGAGGAAGAGGGCCCAGTGGAGGGGCACGCGCTGTCCGTCGGACGAACGGCCGCGCCAGTAGTGAGCTACGCAGAGGGTGAGGGTGTGGGTCGGGGTACACAAATCAGACATGATTGAGTGCGGAGAGAGAGCATCGATAGTGGGTTATATACGCTGGATACTGCTATCTACGCCGTGCTAGAACGATAAAGCAAAGGAGGACAAAGCATGTGGAGCTCGTGGTCGTGGGCGTGAATGGGTGGTGGAGTTCCCGCGCCACCGCTTCAACCTGAGAGTGCAAGCAGGCGGGAGCAGTAGTGAGTATTCGCTCGGTTTGGGAGCCCCCTCTGGTTTTCAACCTCTTCACAACCTGGCCCTTGTTCACATCGCACAAGGCCCTTAATGACCCTCTTCATCCCCCTTGACGAAAATCATTCCCCCCCTTCCTCCCCTCCTTTCCTCGTACATCCAGTCGATGTTTCACACCATCTACGCAAGGCCCTCAGGACGATCTTGAAGGCGAGGCGCTTGGTCGTCGTCTGTGGTGCGTTTCAATCTGCTGATAATACTCGGGTTCGTTCGGAAAACCAACCCTCCCTCTGCATCCTGTCCCAGGTGCGGGCATTTCTGTCCAGGCAGGAATACCCGATTTCCGATCCCCCACCGGTTTATTCCAGACCCTAAAGCGGGACAATCCCAAGGAGGGCCTCACCTCCGGAAAGGATCTCTTTGATGCATCCGTATTTAATGTGAGCCTCTCCTCTCATCGTGTTTGTCGTGCCATCCGGCTCGTGGAGAATCCTTCCAACACCAGCTTGCTTTCAACTCCACGGCTCCTCGTCTGGTACCCCAGTTATGTGCACATCATGCTCACAATCTTCATAGTCAGAGCATACAACCTCATTGTTTTGTCAAATGATCGCTCAGTTATCCGAGCTATCGCAGGCAGCGAGCCCCACTCCTTTTCACCAGCTTCTTCGCCTCCTTGACGACCGCGGGAGGCTTTTGCGTGTATACACTCAAAACATCGACGCGATAGAATCAAAGTCTGGTCTTTCATTCGGCGTTCCCGAGTTCGAAGACAAGCGTTGCAAGCCTCGATCAAGGGCAAAGACGGTTCCCACCACAGGAACCGCAGATCCAGTCACATCTGCAAGTTTCACCCCATCACGGCCCTCCGCTTCCCAGCCCAGTTCACGTCTGCCATCACCTACAGTCGAGGTCCCACGATGTATCCCCCTTCACGGTTCACTTCAAACACTGCACTGTCAAACTTGCACCCACACGTTCCCGCTTGGAAATTACATGGATTCGCTGACATCAGGAACACCTCCTTACTGCCCAGAGTGCACACAAATGGAGGAGACGCGGCAGTTGGTTGGTAAGCGTGCTCGTGGCGTGGGCAAGCTCCGTCCTAGCGTTGTATTGTACAACGAAATGCACAGGGACGGTGAAGGTGTAGGGGAGATCGTAAGGAGAGACCTTGTTGGAGGCTCAAAAGGAAAAGGCCGCAGTGGAGCAGACGTCCTCCTGGTCGTGGGCACTAGCTTAAGGGTTCCAGGAACGAAGCGCATGGTTCGCGAGTTTTCAAAGGCCGTACGATCCCGTGGCTCCGGTTCATCCAAAGAATTCCCAGAGTCCACACCGACGTGTGCGCCGACTCCATCGCCGTCACCGCGTCAATCCTTGGAGTCGAAAGATGGGTGTCCCCCCATAAAATCGATATATCTCAACTTTGACTTTCCTGTGCCTACTCGGGAGTGGGAAGGGGTATTTGATGCATGGGTACAGGGCGATGCCCAGAGCTTTGCGCACATCTTGATGGACGAAATTGTCAAAGAGGCTGCAGCCAAGGAAGCCGTGCTGGAGAAGAAACGCAAGCGCGAGGAGGAAGCGGCGTCGGGCGAACAAGCCGAGGCGACGGACCAAGCTCCACCCGCCAAAAAACGCAAGACCATGAACCAGAGTGCAAGCAAAACTACCTCCTCCCGAAAACGAAAATCCTCGGAGGGGCCTCGTAGTACTCCTCGGAAACCTCGTAGCGACAAAAAATCCACTCGGCCAACGCCAAGTAAAACTCTGAGCGGGTCTGCTTCGAAGCCGACGTCTCCGGAGAAGGTCTACATCCGGATTCCAAGCAGATCCCGTGTTCCCGAGGTCGTCATTTCGACTCAATCCCCTTTGCGTGTTCAGACTTTCCCTGCCACTCCAGCTGCTTCACAACTGAAACGCAGGATACATAGCTCCGCGGGTTCAAAACATGACAACGAATGCTATCCCCTCTCTGATAACACCGACAGCAATCCGACGACCGACAGCGATCTGTCCGACGTGTCTTCCGATGCGGAACCTCCAGATGTCGATGAGCTTCCAGTGACAGTTGTGATTCCTTATTCTTCGTAACATATCGGGAGCTAGATAAAAGTTTCATTGGCATTCTTTCGAAAGGACGCGTGGCCTATCCTTATTTTATTTATTTATAATTGGGTTATACTACACACTGCAGGATGAATTATAATCCAGGAACCGTTTTCCTGGGACGAGGTTGGGTCATGTCCCCGAGATATCCCGAGGGTAAAAAGTTCACACGGTGGTACGCGTACAAGCCACCTGACCGCGACACTATAGAGTACCGGTGCTTGTACCCTCTAGACATGTCGTCCACACCAAACACTTCCAAGCCAGAAGAAAAGGCTTCAAAGGCACCGGAGAAACCCAAATCTGATGACACACCACATCTCGGCGTTCTAGAAGAAGACGACGAGTTTGAAGAGTTCGAGTGTGCAGGTGAGCGTCGCATAACATTGTCGATCCACCCAACGTCGGGCTGAGACGATGATGCGTGCGTGATGCGGTTAGACTGGGATGATTCGCAGACGGACTTGGCGCATTTGAAAGGTGCCGCACCTGGGGTTGCCAACTCGAGTGGGGACAAACTTTGGGAGGATAACTGGGATGACGATGACATCGAGGACGAGTTCAGTGTACAGCTACGGTAAGTTTGCTGACGAGCACGACCAAGGTATCTGATTCGACGGTCTGTAGGAACGAACTTGCAAAAACGGGAAAGGGGGACGCCATGCAGCACTGAACGCGTAGTCACGACCTTGTATCACCAGGAATGCAAGTAATTGACCACCCATCGCATGACGAGAAGCGAGCGTGTCTCACATGGGATGTATTGGATGCGATATTTTGTGGTATAGTCTCCATACGTTCTAGTGTGACATTGGGCTACCGGTACAGGTCTCCGCTTTTGTTGGATATCCCTACTCCTCGTCTTTCAAGTCTGGCAAACGTCGCGACAGCACAACCAAGTTCGTGGTGAGTATTGCGAGGACGACATAAACCAAGTTGCCGCCCAGGACATTGTACTGTTTGGAAGCGGCGAACAAGGAGGTTGTTAATGCTGGACCTATGGCACGCGCGATGGACGTCAGACTTTGGCTGAGGCCGTTCGTTGAGCCCAGAGATTGTTTGTTAGGAGCCGCTCTGGTGACAAATATAAAGATGACAGCTACATGGCAAAGGTGAGATCTTCGATTTTCCCAGTGGCCGAATAAACCCACTATAGGCCAGGTCCATGAGGACCAGGAATATGAGTTGGACAACGAGAAGAATCCAGATTATGGGTCCGACTTTTCCCTGCGCTGTAACAACAGCACTCATGATTGGGAAAAGAAGGATCAGCGGATAGAACCAAAGGATAGCCCAACAAAACACCTTCTTGGCCCCGAGCCATGCTATGATCTTGGCGGCGAACAATAACTGTACAACGCCATCCACGATTCCAAATATCGACAAGAATGTGCCGATGATGGATGGTGAGAATGCTAGGCCACCGATTTCAATGGGTGACGAATAAAACAAGGGCAGAAGAACCAGGAAGCCGATCTCTACAAGTGCCAATGTTCCGTAGTTGGCACAGGCTATCAACACGGAGTAGGTTTTCATAAGGGCCAACATCGGGGTGGGTTGTACGTCGTCCATAGGTGGGTTAGCTGGAGGATTCTCGACTGTAAGCCTCTCTGGTGTTGGCCTTCCGCCCGATTTCGATGGCAACGACTAAAAAGTCAAGAATACGTGATTCCTAGCCAATTCGAACCACGTCGATGTCGTACCTCCTTCATGAATGTCGCACAGACCAAGAACGTGAACAAGGTGAAACACCCAGATACGAGACACGGGAGGAAATACGGGTACGTTGCCCAGAAATCACCCGGAAAGATGTTGGGCCATTGCTCTTGCGGCTTCGCGAGCGCACCACCGTATAGCGGGCTAGAGAGCGGCGTGAGCCTCAGATTTTCAGGTGTACGCCCAAACGCACGCGATGGTAGCCCCGAAGCAAAATACGGCCGGTATGATGGCAAAGACCTGAGCCATATTGGTGTGGTCGGTTATATCGCCGAGCATACTCTTCATCACCCCGACGTTGCCATTGAGGACGCCAGCGATACATCGACTCGGGTATTCTTTCAGTCGACTTTCGGATAAGGTGTTGATATCACCCACCTGATGATGAGCGTACCCAGCGTCCGCGATAAGCCAAAGGCAAAATTGGATGCACTGAGACCGAACAGGCCAAGTAAAATGACGGGCCGGCGACCGATGAAATCAGATAGTCGACTCCATTGCCACGTGGTCGCTGCCTGCGTGACGAAAAAGAGGGATTCCTATGCAAACATGGGTATGGGAACATCACCGCGAACTTTTGCGCGCTTACGATGAGACCTGCATAATAACCAATCTTGCGGTCGTCACCTCCCGTGATACCGAGCTCGCCGATGAGCTTTGTTTTTAGTTATGACACATGACGGGCCACCTGTCATGTGAGCGTCAGATAAGAGGGAATGAGTTGACCCACCTGATTGATGAAAGCAAAGATGTATAGGGACGATACGGGTTCCGCAGTCAGGGCGAGGAAGACGAGAGCCATTTGACGCCGTGGCAGAGGTGTCTTGGACTTTGCCTGGAGAAGCGGGGTCTCTTCGTCGGGACGTCTGTCAGGACTCGCCATCGTAGTCCGCTGGTAGGCCTAGTCAGCGGCTTAAATTGACGTGAGTAACAGTCCGACTCGAGTCAATTGCTACCGGGGCATTGGTGAAACGCTTCCTCGACCATCGTGTGCGACGGTACTGTATGCTCAATATTCGACTGCACTGGCAGTAGAAAAGCGAACGTGGTTAAAAGGTATATATTTAGAAGTCATTGAAGGCTGAAGCGCTGATTCTCGCCGGAAGAGCTCGACGTCCCACGTGTCCTGTCACTTTTCCAACCCAACACAGGCGAACTCGTCGACATCACGGTTGGTTTTTCTCCATATCGTCCTTGGCTTTCTAGATCCTCTGCCCTTCTGACAGATTAAAGACACGAATGTATTGAGGATTGTACGAGCATCCGTAGGAGTCATTTCGTCAAAAAAGCATCGCAAAAAAGGCATATGTCATGATCAAACACCATCATTACGCGGTGACCGTCATGTCATTCTTGTCATCGTAATAACCGGACAAATCCTCCGACTCTCTCGTGCCCATCTGAGAAGTGTCGAATCCGTTCTCCTCCAAGTACAGGCGAAACTGTAGAACAAGTGTCATAACTTGAGAGGAGGGTGTTACAAGCCACATACCGCCTCATCTTCTGCCGCCATTCCATCGTGAGTCAGAGGCTTGACGAAGAGAAACACAACCGTGGCGCTGACAATGGCGAGACCACTTGCGATCCAGAAGGGACCCGTAGTTCCCTTGATCGAGCTGGCTCCACCGAAGTCTGTGTAATATTTGAGCTCAAGTATCAACAGAGTTGACAAATACACACCAAGAACAATTGACTTCCAGCCTATCCACCGAAGATGTAATCAGTCGATCGTCACTAAATCTATCGATATCGTATTCCACATACAATATGTGCCGACAAATGCACCGACTTTGCCAACGGCTGCAGCGACACCGTAGTATTGACCACGGACTGCAGTGGGTGAGGACTTGGAAGCAAGAATACCAAGGCAGTTCCCAGGACCTACAGGAATGAGAAAGACGTTCAAACAGCTCACCAAGTCGCTTACCGAATTCTCCGAAACTCAGGAAGATACCGTATACGACCTGTGATCGAAACGAAACTCAAACTGTTTGCCCCATCATGCAGCCCACAACTTACCGCAAAAGCAGCAATGTGTTGGGATATACTAGCGTACAGACCACTCATAATGAAGCCGATGATTGCCTGAGCAATCAAACCAGCGATCTAACAGTGTACCATAAACTTCATAACCATCCAATCATGACTTGGGGCAACATTACCATTGTATTTTTCGGGCCCAGGTAATCGACAACGAATGCACCGATGATAGTACCTGGTATATATGTGAATATACGCTGGGGTTCGCAGAATAGGGCGTACCTGGAATGTAAAACAGACTGTGACGAGAGATATGAGAAACAGGATATAGAGTGAGAAAGAAAGCGAACTTGATAACAACACTCCACCCGAACACAATCGTCAGAGAAGAGGAGCCCCCAGTAACGCTTCACAGCATCAGTCTCATCGTAGCTACTCGTCAAAGGCTGGAGTCAGCTTACGTGTCGGTGATCGTTGAAGAGTAGAGACCAAACTGCATATAGATTAGGTGTTAGGTGCCACGAAGCACAAGGTGACGGTCTCACTGGATACCTGTGTGCATGCGTGTCAGGATCGCAATGCGTGATTAACCAAGCGTACGTACGTGATGAAGTCATAGATGAACCTATATGGCACGAGGAGTCGATGCATGATAACTGGATCCAGGACAAGTTCGTGAACTTACCAAGCCAAGCAGATCCCGAACAGCCCTCTCCAGTAGCGCTTAATGACCAGATAGTATGGGATCTGCACAGATTTCATCGAGTTCCTTTTGTAACTTGGTGGCTCTGTCATGCGCAGACGCCATAAAAATACAGCGGCAGCAGGAACAATACCTAGGCCGAGAGAAACACGCCATACAGCCCTGAGGTGATTGTCCCCAAAGCTACAGACAAAAGGTGAGGTTTAATTCCCACTGCGGTGCATGATGCAACCTACATCCAATACAGAACCAGAGGCACAAAAGCGCCAATCACAAAACCAAAGTCAATCATTGTGTCTGTGATGTGGATCAGATCCGGAGCACGGGGTTAGAGCTGGGAAGTACATACTAGTTGCGAGTGCCAACCATCGATGCTGAGCATTCTTTGCAATGCCCTTTTCTTCTGTTTGTTCCGAAGCCGAGACCGAACCGCAAGGATATTCTGCACCGATTCCTATGCCTATTAAGAAGCTATGGATTGCGGTCGTGAGATGGTGATAGTGGAGTAGTTATTAAACGGCGTATCTACCGGCAGGCGGTGAGCATCGCAATCATTCCACTGAAACTGCCATTTGCACCCGAAGAGGCAGCAGATAAGCCGGCGAAAACAGCAACGATACCGGATGCAGTCATCTGATGACCTTGGGAGGTGAGTGTGGCTTTGGTTCCTGAAATGGGTCTCACCATGCCAAATTTGCGACCGAGCTTGTCAGATATCCAGCCAAAGGTCAACATGCCTACGAGCATGCCTAAGGGTGACATTTCAGAACACTGAAAGAAATGAGAAGCAGAGGGACGGAACCTGCGAAGCTGACACTGGTGAGTAGCTGGCTGTAGTTATTTGCAGCCAATGCGTCGGCACCATAGATCATGGTCAGGACTGCGAGCGACATGAATGGGCAGAAGGGGGATTGGATGATGGGCTGTCTCACTTGTGTTAACTATAGACATGATATTGAGCCAGCGGGACATGCAAGGAGAGTGCACATACCCATTCCAATCACATTGTTGGAGTAACCTGGTGATGAGTGACGTGAGTGCACACGACACGCAATAAAGGGTGAAGCAGTGGGTACCATCAGAAAACAAGGCAGTTCCGCATCTGTTTGAAGATATGAGTGAATTCAAAGGAGGAAGGAGAAGGAAACATACGCAAAGATGAGAGAGACTCTCGATAAGCCTCCAACGGGCTCAGACATGGTAGCAGATGGGAAGAAGGGACAGAACTGACGCTAATCGAGTATCCATCACCATGCGCTCTTATACAAATCCACCCCCATCCAGACATTACGTGACTGGAAGAATTGCGCCTCCGGGAGCATTAATCCGCGAGGCCAATATTTATAGATAGACTGCAATCATTGGCTAACAAACGGCAACGTTCGTGGGGGCCCGATGATTGAGACCTGACGTGGGGCACACAAGCTCTCTGGATTTATTCGTATGCATGGGTGTCACTGGCACTGTACAGCCTCGGTTGGCATTGGAGCAGCAGAGAACCAGATAACCTTTGCAGTGTGAGAGGTATAATTATATGGGAACGAGGCTCGGATGATTGAGTATCATGATGGATCGAGATTGAGTATGATCAACGTTTCAACTCAGGCAACCAACGTCTATGTCAACCCGTCAATATCCACATGTTCTCGTACCAACGTGTCATTATGCTAGCATGGCCCCGGTTGTGCAAAAAAATATTCTAACACTTCAACAACCTCTCGGCTCTAATATGACCGATTGGTTCTAACTCTGGCCGCGTACTGTAGATAAGACAGGTCTTTTTTCGGGACAGCGGCATGAGTTGATGAAAACTTGTCACAGGCGCGCTGGAGCGTGACAATCCTGTCAACTGTACATTACAGCAACAATGTTGTGCACAGACGAAGTAGTAGAGGATCAACTTGGCGGGACAAGATAGCAGACGGGAAGTTCGATGCCATGGTCGAGTCAGGGGCTATTGAAATATTCTCACACTCGGAATGCCTAAAGGGAGCATCATCAAACTCGACTCTTGTGACGATGAAACCTATATCAGTTCCAAGACCGCCAAAGCGCATCCGCGTTAGTCTCTCGCCTCATCCATCACCACCATCATCCGATCCACCACCATCACAAGTCAAGTGTGAACACAGCCCTTCTCCCCTGTTTACCGAAAGGAGAGTCGTCACTTCCGGGACAAAGCGCTTTGCTCCCATTCCCAACGACTGTCTTCCATCCTGCACAGAATACAAACAGAATCGATCAGAATGGGTAGCACGGTGTGCTAAGGAATTGGAGGCACTAAACCTCATCCCAGAGAGGAAACTAATCAGGTCGGTTCTGAAATAACATATCCCTTATTCTCTCTTCTAATCAACCTCCACATAGAGATGACGGCTTGATTATCGACTGGTGCGCTATAGATGTATCACGGGTCCCCTTTCCTGACCTCCCCACAGGAAGAGTCACGTCCCTGTTTGGTCAGATACCCTGAAGCCCGACCCGCTGGATCTGGCTGCTACAATCATGCTTGCCCACAGATCTAACGCACAGTGGCATCGTCCTCCCATTCGCAAAGCGTTGCCCCAAAAGTCTGTGACCACTATTTCCACCCGGGCACGCCCTACATCATCTCCCCCCATTTTCGGTGACGTTTCTGATGCCGAGCCGCCATCGAAGAAAAGGTTGCCAGTACCGCCACGGTCGTTATCGAAGCGTAGAAACAATCCCTCCCAATCAGTACCCATCAACTCACCTCTAAGCGGACTGGGTTCTTCCTCCCCGTGCTCAGAAAAACCGCGGTTTCCCGATGAAACAGAGCGCGAAACCGCTTCTCATTCCCCGTTGCATGATCCCGTGTCTAGTTTGGCAGACCCCGTGCCTATACCGTCAGACATCTCACCTCAACACGGCCAGGTTTCTGTCCCTCGGAAGCCCCCTAGTAGCGTCCGTGACCGACCGATCGCTCCTTGTACATCTCCCGCGGCAGAGGAAGTAATGTCGGAAATGACTCTGAATTATCTTCGCCGGTAGGCAACTGGGTGGGTATCCCTGGTTTACATTAGCCTGATCCCTCGGGTCTATTGGTAGATATGTCCAAATTTACGAAGCGGACAGGGCAAGCCTTGCTTCTGCATACGCTAGAAACGCTTCCTTTGCATATCGTGTTCACCGAATTGTCCAAAATATCAGTGGAAGCGCTTCGTCCATATGGGCAGCCTCTCCTCAATGCTTCTGTGGGTCCTACTTTTGTTGTGCTGCCGATATAACTTATGCTCGAGACTTTCGATCTACAGCTTCCGGGCTAAAACGGACTCGTCTTGACATAGTGACCACGCTGTTAACGCTCCCTTGCCTCCATTTGAACGGCCAAAATTCGACCATTGCACAGATCGAATACGACATTTTCTATCTTGGAGCGGAGCTTGGGATGTTTGTGATCTGTCGCGTGGTGATGTCCACCAAAACAGTCGTACATAATTTTATTTTGCAGAGGAAAGAGGTTGATGTGGAGGATGCAACCATCGAGGATGTCTGGCCCCTAACAGCCAGTGCCCACCAGATCCTCGTCTTCGAGACATGAGTACACAGGATTAGCCATGTATTGTAGTACTAAATGCTTGTTCCCAGGGAGGTGACGCGTCGTGATGCATTATGCCTCGACATGACTGCGTACTGCGACACGCTCGTCCACCTTATTTAGTAGCAAGCATGGAGAACATGCATTGTCGCCTCATGCAAATCTGTGCTCAGGATGCTCCGGACCGGCAAGCGCCGGAAGTAAATCGCCTCGAGATTTGGTGCCAAAGAGAAACAAAAAAAAATCAGAACTACTCGGGACTGCAAGCTGCAAGGACGGTCGAAAGATTGAGGAAGAGTACTCGGGGACGGGATTGGTAGGAGGAAAAGTGTGTCGACGGTGTGGAACGTGTCGGCCACACAAACAAGGTAATTCAAAGTCCGCTGTTGGGACACTCTTTTCTCCTTGTTTTCGCTACAAAGTAGACGCTCTCTTCGCTCACAACCGGACCACCCGCATTCTCTCCTTCACCCTCCTCGGATTGGTGTCCTTCAAAAATATTTCCTTCCATCTCAAATGACGACCCCTCACGTTATAACTTCATCCTCGGGACATCACTCTCAGTCCACTTCGAATGGCATCGTTGGCAATCATTTCCGCGTTGGCAAGAAAATCGGCGAGGGCTCCTTTGGCGTCGTATTCGAAGGTACCTCTGTTCTAACTAACTTGCCTTCCTCTGCCAGAAGGACTGGATGGTCGACTGGCTATCTACCAGTCGTGAGACTCACTTGGGTAACGGGCGCTTGAATTCTACAACCCGGAGATGACTGCTTCTTGTCTATCCTGTGGTCATGAGGATGCACTCATCCTCTAAAGTTATCCTAGATGGGCACCAACCAAGCATCATTGATCTCGGGTTGATGCCAAGTCCTTCTGCTCTATCTTACTCTTGTCTCATGATCGTTCATCTTGAACTCAACGCTTCGTATTCATAGGCACCAAGCTCCTGACAAATCAGCCCGTTGCTATTAAATTCGTAAGTCTCCGTTTCCCCGAGGAGACATCTTTTTGATCTCCGTGCTTTCTTAAAGGAGCCACGAAAGTCCGATGCCCCCCAATTACGGGATGAATTTCGTTCTTATAGATCACTCAACGGTACATGTGCGTATATGTCACTCGTCCCTTTTCGTCCGCTGTTCAAGCTGTGGTTCCAGTGGGCGTTCCTCAAGTTCACCATTTCGGGCAAGAAGGACTCCATAACGTCCTCGTAATCGATCTCCTTGGTCCTAATCTTGAGGACCTCTTTGACATGTGTGGACGCAAGTTCACTATCAAGACGGTATGTATGGCAGCAAAGCAAATGGTGAGTGCTCTCGACATCGTATTGTATTTTCGTGTATGCACGCGCTTGTACAAGTCTTGGCATGCGATCGTGATCGTTCTATCCTTCCTCGGTTATCACCGATTTATGGCGCACATGTTCGACCATGGACTAATTCGTATACTTTAGATCACCCGCATTCAGTCAGTCCATGACAAGTCGCTCATTTACCGAGATATCAAGCCCGATAACTTTCTCGTTGGCGTTCCCGGCACGAAAACTGCCAACATCATTCATATCATTGGTATGTACACTTTTAGGATTTGTCACCCTTCAATCTACATCTACCCCGTTTCGTATTTACCTTGGTCGCATCGCCGTGATGGGTATCCCCGGCAGATACGATTGCGCATTGTGGACTTATTGATCTGACTTTCGGGCTACCTAGATTTCGGCATGGCGAAGCACTACCGAGATCCGAAGACCAAAGTTCACATACCCTACCGTGAACGCAAAAGCTTGTCCGGCACAGCCCGGTACATGTCGATCAACACACATCTTGGTCGCGAACAATCTCGGAGAGATGACCTAGAATCTTTGGGTCATGTATTTATGTACTTCCTGCGAGGCGGCCTTCCTTGGCAAGGACTCAGGGCTGCAACCAACAAGCAAAAGTATGAGAAGATTGGAGAGAAGAAGCAGACCACTCCAATTTCAGAGTTGTGTGAGGGCTTTCCAGGTACGTTGGTCCTTATGATTCACCGTCACGTCAGTACATTCCTTGCAGAAGAGTTCGCCATCTACATGAACTACGTGCGAAAGCTGGGATTCGAGGAGTCTCCTGACTACGACTTCCTTCGCGAGCTGTTCACCAAGGTTCTGAAGAATACCGGAGAGCAAGATGACGGTATATATGATTGGATGTTGCTGAACAATGGCAAGGGTTGGGAAGCTGGCAATGTGTGTGATTCTTGCTCCATCCCAAACTACATAATGACGGTTTCCGACAGACGCCTTCTTCGTTGTTGGCTCAGGCGCACGCAACTGCGAACACCCCACATACACCTCGTCATCGCGACACCAATCGTCGTCCTCGAGCCCAGGTTGCTGATCCGCCGACGCCATCGACACCCCTAGTTCTTGCTCCAACACCTGCACACCATAAGAGTTCTAGACGACCTGGAACTCGTGAAGGTCATGGCACGCGAGATTCGGCGACGTTGGCGCGTGGGGATGCGAATGCGCAGGCCACAGCCCCTGTCAACCGACGTGTCAGCCAGACACCACGAGATAGTCCAGGACTTTCTCATCATCCTTATGCCACTGTTCCCACCTCGTCGGGCTATCGACCCAATGGATATGATAGGGCATCCCCGGTCCCTCCGACGCAAGTGGTGATGGGCATGAACAGTGGCCCTGCTGGACGCACTGAGGGATCTGATTCGTTCCTGTATGCGGCTCAAGCGCACGGTGGGAAGCACGTGACTAATTCGCGGGAGGATACTACTGCTGGTACGGTTCTTCGCGAAGGTACACATACACGAATGGCGGTGTTCGAAAGCCAGATGCGCGGAGCCGATGATGTGGAAGACGACCGACACCCGAAGAAAAGAGGGTTCTTTTCGAGCTTATTCTGCTGCAGGGCATAGATCATCATTGGTTGGTATGCGCAGGTCGCATTTTTTTTGGGACACTGGTGAGTGTTTTTGCCTGTGTGGGTGTTTGATTGACCGAACGTGGACACCAAGGCACGAGGTACTCGACGACAAGCACGATCTATCTTCCTATTGCTATCACACATGCTTATATACCTTGCTGAACTTCATCACGGGAATCAAGTCGTTTTCTTTCGCAGGTCGATGATATCCTCAACCCATTTCATACCCTTGACAGTCGTTTCGTGGCATCACCCTCTGCGTTTTTCCATGGCCCACGCGTGAAAATGGAGATGTCTCCGTGTCTATATCATGATGGTTGTGTATTGCGTATGTCTACATTATTCTGCTTTCGATAGCGTCCGCATCTATCCCAAGATAATCGACTTTTTATTTGTTGATTTGGACCAAGAAAGAGACCACAAGGTGTACAAGAAGATGATTAAGGGATTGTAAGTCTGCCTAATCGTACACACGGCGCAAACGTGACAAGCGACAACAAAACGTTGAGAACGTCCGTACGAGCATTCTCCTCCCCCTCGAGTTAAGACTTGCCCGGTTTGATGCCACCGCCATGACTGCCTGCCCTGCGGTCCAACTCTCCAGGAACCTCGGTGTTTCTCATCGCCGCACTTTCCCCGGCACGCGTATTGTACGGATGGAGGGTAGAGCTATCGGGATTGGGTGTGGTGACATAGGGTGCGGAGGTGGGATAAGCGCCTGAGGGAACCTCATACGGGGTATTGGATGGGTCAGGTTCTGAGACGACATAAGTGCGGGTTCCAGAGGATGAGAGGTGCGGTTCTGGGGAGGAGTCGTGCTGCTTCTCGTAGATCGGGGCAGGTGTGGATGAAGAGGGCGTGGTGAGGCGAGCAGACGCGCTGAGGACGACAAAGGGGGAGTGAAATGCACGGTTGGTGACACGTTGGAGGAACATGCTGGTCGAAAGAAGACGTAGTGTGGGGTACATTTTTTTTCGTGCGAATATTTGGGCACATGACGATGAGAGTAAGTCGTCCGCGGAGTTTCAGTGACTGACTCGGTGTGGTTTTTGTCCCGTCGCCATTTCCGAGTTCGACGGTTGCTGACCGTTTTACTTGCGTCATTTTCATGCTTCTCGTGCGTGTCTCTACCTCGACTTGTTTCCATGCGCAAATCGCTCGGACGCAACTCGAATGGCTAATCACGACAGCGCCATGAACGTTGGCTTCTTGGTCAGATCTTCCGACACACGAGGTCACGTTTAACCATATCCGTTAATTTAGGGTTCGTGACGAGGCCGTTGGTGATGGCAAACGCCGTACCCCACTTGTGCCACTCCCGGTGTGTCAAGGTTCGCACTATACCCTTTGAGAGGCACCGCATCTCTGATGGTCTGCACGGGATCTAAGCTCTCCGACACCCTCCGTCTCAATTGCTGACCCACTCAACCGACAAGGAACAAAAGCGTAACCTTACCGTCCTCCGCGGGTCCTCGATGGTTTGAAACATACCGGAACTTGCCAGTGCGGCGCAAACCCGCAAAGGACTCCCTTTCCTTGTAGCGGTGCGTTCCAAATCCGGGTCCATCATCAACACTGTGCTTGCTTCTCGAGCCTTTGGTCATACTTCGGACTATGCGCGCCTCTACCGTCATCTACGCATGGTGTGGGGTGAACACCACCCTCAGGTTGTTGTAACAGGACGGCGATGCGGCGATCATAGCTATCGATCGAACTTGTGACATCCGGAAAGGACTACCCCCACTCACCGCACTTGGGTATTTTTCATTCAAAAATGAGGTGCTTTGGCCACTTTCGACTACCTCATATCTCATATCAGTGGGCGCAATCGGGAATGTATCACCAGTCACTTTTGACAATGCGTGTTTTCACGCGAGTACAGACCATATGCTGTAAACGTTGGTCCATACAGCTTGTGGAGTAAATAGCGCGTTCGCTAGGTTCCACTTGCGTAAGAGTACCCCTCGGCGATACCTGGATCCCCTCGACGATTGGCAAGTCGCGCCCGCGCCCGCCCAAGTGTCTAGACCAGAATTAGATTTTTTTTTTAATAGAATTCAGACCGTTCCAGTGGTTCCTTTTTTCGGACGTCTCAGGCTTGTATCCCGCACGGGTTCAACTTGGCACGATCACCTGCGTGATTTATAAACGTCAAACCTCGGGCCCGAAACCACGGTTCAGGAAGGAGCCTGCTTGCAGTCCGACGCGGTGTTCCTGTGCTCCATGCGCACCTGTACGGTGTTGATGGCAGCCTTGTGCTCGCCTACGGTGACGCCGTGGTGTGGTGGTGGTCTGAACGGTGTGTTACGGCGTGCGTCCTGACGTAGGTTTGGGAAATTCTCTCACAAATAAAAACTGATTGTGGCGGTATCCCGTGACATCAATATCGACAGCATCCAGGCTGCTGGGAGTGCGGGGATGGTAGTGATATCAGCCGCCAAGATGAAACCGGAGAGGTACTACGCGGAGGGAAAGAAAGTGACGGATTGGTATAAGATCGGTTCGAGTAGTACGGAGTCGGGATGCATTGGATGGTTTTGCCATCGCCGTCTGTACATTTTGCACTTTTTTTTTTCGTAGAGTACATAAGGGCCGATTGCTGCGCTACGGCATGTCCCTGACTACTAGAAAAGGTAATTCCTTTTATAGTATCTGTCGTATATACAGTGGCAGAGCTTTCCACCAAGTTCGCCATTCCCTACCGCGACCCCGCCATCGCGATCAGCTACATCTTTTCATCTTGACGACTTCTGTCCTCGCACTTTTCGCCATACGAATGATCCACACCCGTTACTGTTGTTCCGACACCGCTTTAGGTGCCACATGCACACGAGGTCCTTCCTCTCCTGTCCATTAACTTAAGTCCACGGACATCACTCAGGTCAAGTTTGCATTCTGCTCGGCACCTGTGTTACCGTCACCGCGGCTTCGCTTGCATAATATTGCTCAACCTAACCGATTTCTTTGTCATGGCGCTCAAGATGGTTCCTCACCAGCTTCCCCCTCTGGCCATTCTTTTTCTAATCCTTTGACTCGTGATTTCCGATCGATGCCCACAGATCTCTCCTCATCCTTGCTCTTTTCCGAGTCAAAATCTTCCCTCTCGGTGCTAGATTGTCCGAAAGTCGATCCTGCTTTGGCTTCCGAACTCCGAAGCCGTGAGCGTCTCTGCGATATAGTTTATAACCACTCCGTCCCTCCGTTTCTCTGCCCATCATTCAGATGCACCCACTTTCCACCAAGGACGCTTCCCTGCTCATTGCAGCTGCCGGCATTGTAGGCACTTTTCTTCTCTCCATCTTGCCTTTTCCTGACATCTCTCCCAGCTGTGCCATCTCCTCTTCAACCGCTACGAACCCGTCAACCCCCTCTCTCATGTCGCCCTCCTCGTTGTCGTCCCTGCCGTCTTGACTCGCGTCCTCTTGTTTACCTTTCCTTCTGTCCTCCGTGTTCTCGCATGCACCTACCTCCTCTATTATTCCACCGTCCTCCTCTCCTTACTTGCTTATCGGCTTTCCCCCTTTCATCCCCTTGCCAAATATCCGGGTCCCATCCCATGTCGCATCTCAAAATTATGGATGGCTTGGGTTTCCTCCGCCGGTAAACAGCACAAATATTATTACGAATTGCACCAAAGGTACGGTGACGTTGTAAGAATCGGTAGGCCGCTTTACATGCACCCTTTTTACTCTCTATCTGACTTTGCACATGTTAGGCCCCAATGAGCTGTCCTTTTGCAACGTGGACGCAATTTCCCCGCTGATGGGGTACTTTGGCCTCCCAAAAGGACCACGTACGGTAACTTTCCTCGTCTCGTGAACCACCCCGATTTACTTGCCGTAGACTGGGACGGCCGTTTGGCCGAACAGACCAACATCAGATCATTGATATCTTTACGAGATCCCGCGGAGCACGCGCGCCGTCGGAAGCCGTGGGCCAGAGGTTTCAGTTCAGCTGCACTCAAAGGTTACGAAGAAATTCTTGGCAAGAGGGTTCATGAACTCGTGACCACACTCGAAAGGCAACAACAACAACCCGTCAATCTCGCCGGGTGGATCAGTCGTTTTACGTGAGCTTTCTCCACTCTCTTTCCGCTCGAAACCTAATAAGCGACCATAGATTCGACTTTATGAGTGACATGGCGTAAGTGACTCCTCTTCGCAGAACTTTGTCCTTATCTCAACGTGTCGTGCAGGTTTGGGGGAGGCTCAAACATGTTGCGCGATGGCGATGAAGATAACACCTTACACCTGCTGGAAAGCGGACTACCGTACGTACATTGATCGATGGTCGATTCAAGTGACTGAACGGACTCGCAGACTCGCTTTGGTCCTGACCCACCTGCCCTGGTTAGGAAAATACTACGTGAGACTGCCCAAGTTCGGTACAGACTTGAAGAAATTCCGTACGTTCTGTCGGGAGCGCGTATCGCTCAGACGATCTCAAGGTTCTCAGTCCAAGGATTTATTCCACCACTTGGTAAGCAGTCTGCGGCATACTGTACGGGTTCGAGACTGAGCGTACCCCAGATCGATGAAGCGGGGGTTGAACGCTCCCCTCCCACATTGGCGGAAGTTACTTCGGACGGTGTTCTCGCTATAGTCGCAGGATCGGACACCACCGCAACCACGCTCAGCGCTTTATTTTGGGCTCTATTAAGTCACCCCACTGCTTACCGCCGACTCCAAGCGGAAGTTGATCGCTATTACCCTCCTGGTGAAGATGCCTTATCCACCCGGCATCACCTACAAATGAATTATCTCAATGCCGTAATGTGGGCTATGCCGTCTTTTTATGATGCTGAGCATAGTTAACTAGATGCCGTTTCAGTAACGAGACCCTCCGATTGTTCCCGCCCGTCGTCAGTGGAAGTCAGCGTGGGGCAACCAAAAGCAGTGGAGGAAAGGTAGTGGGTCCTTGGCAAGTCATCGAGCTATTTTTATTGTCATGCTTCTCATTCCTCAACTTTGCCAGCTTCGTGCCGGAGGGAACGAGTGCTTTTGTTCATTTCTATTCTCTTCATCGCGATCCTCGTAACTTCTCGCCAATGCCCGACACTTTCTGGCCGGAGCGATGGCTCTCTGCGGACGAGAGAAAGGCGTTGGGATACCCGGACGCCAATGACCCGGACAAGGTTCCATTCAGGCATAATCCGGCGGCTTTCATCCCTTTCTCGTTCGGGCCTATGAATTGCGTTGGCAAAAATCTTGCGTATCAAGAGATGCGAATGGTTGTCTGTATGATGATGCAGCGTTTGGATTTCCGATTTGCGGATGGGTATGACCCCGAATCTTGGGATCGCGATCTAAAGGATTATTTTTTGGCGGTGAAGGGCGAGCTACCTGTGGTCTTATCTCCACGGGCTTTGAGCAGATGATGACGAATTCCGATGGTTTCGAGTTCACACTGGACTAGCGTAGAGCATCTAGTTATTTGTTATATCTTTTTTTAAAAACAGTGTCGTGCTTTTGATTAAATCATTTGGTCTTGTCTTTTTCCGGAAAATGCCGCTTGCGTCGGCTGAAACCTCGAGGCTCTTTTCGTTCGTCATGTGAATGATGAGACACAATATATCAGCTGCGCTAGACAAACACAGGTTGCACACGGGTGAGATAGTTGTCGTTCAGATGACTGCTCAGCCTCGTCGCATCACTTGGTGGCTGTCTCGACCGAGATAACCAGCGCCTCAGGCGATACTTGGTCCTCGAGGTATTTCCGCCAATGGGGTGTGGACATTGTAATTAGTTAATTCGACCGCGCTTCTATCCGTCCCTGTCGTGGCTATTTGTAACAGGTAGATTCGAGAGTAGATCTCACCGTAGACGCCCCTGAACAATCGGGCTTGAATGAATTTCATGCGTCGCTACATGAATCAGGGTCGTTTTCAGGTACGCCCAGAGTTGAAAATCAATTGATCAGTAGCAAGTACTAACTCACCATGCCAGTCAGCCATCAGATGCCACGGTGACCGTCGCTGTGACCACCCCCGGTGCGAAGAAATCGCACCACGAAACGATTCCGTTCAGCATCTCTTGACCTACGGACGGCAGCAGCCTGAGACCAAGATAGAAGCAATATCGCTCAACATAGATGCGGCGGGACGTTCCCAACGTTCGTCATGGCCCGCTCTCACCATCATCTCGGCACCCGGATTATCGCCCCAAGCTGGTCACCTGAGCGACAACGTTCCTAGAAGCACTACTCACCTGTCAGGGTGTTGCGGGTTCCGCTTTTCCACCAGGTTCCTCCAAAGCCACCTGCTCTCGGAAAAACATTCGGATTGAGTGAGAGTGACCCTAAAGTTGCCTTTTTTTTTTTTTTTTTCGCGCGCCGTCCACCAATCAGACTTGGGAGAACTTGAATCGGGATATCGTCCACGTTAAAACGGGTATTCATCTGCGCATATTAACAGCGACGAACAGATCCAACGCCGTTTCAGCTAATCTGTGGACAGTCAGTCGTGGATACCTCAAATGGGACGCCTTGGCAGTTGGTCCAAATCTCCATCCTGACCGCCGCGATGGCGGCGGGGGTGCTCGCAGTTCTTGTTTGCGCTCTCTTCGGGCGTACTATTCGGTTGTACTAATGGGTTCTTGTGTACCGGTGGGTTCTCTGTCCATCTTAACGCTCCCGAACGAAGCTCTGTATCCCGGAGCGCTCGTCCACCTAACGAAATATCGGGTACCTTCGACAGGATCTCCGATGGTCTACGGACGGAGACCGTACGGGGTGAGGCCCTATACAAAGAAGTAGTGCGTTTCTACCGGAGCTCACCACTGCACATAAAGTTCGTCCCAAGAACGACCTAGGCCAATTTCGGGGAAAGGAGGTTCTCAGCGCCGTTAATCTACGGTGTCCGCAATAACAATGCCGGTCATGGGCATCGTCGCGGAACCGCCACAATGCCTTCGTAGACGCAGCAGATCGGTGCGTGATCAGGGGTCAGATATAGTGATTGCTGGACCTTGTCTGCTACTTCCGGATTCGCAGTCAAAAATCTATTCAATATCGTTCTGGAAACACCGCTGGCTTCTCCTCCACACCGAATTCCGTCAAGTTCAATGTCATATCGTCGCACACGAGGCAACTCGTTTGTGGGGGTTTCCAGCCTAGTACGCCCGGCTGCTTCAAGATGGGTATTTCAAAAAAAAAAAAAACTCGTGTATGACCCGCAGAGTCACGGCCCTGATTCATTTCGGCATGCTTCATGGCGGACGGGCGCTGCTAGCTTCTACTCGAGGCAACGTTTTCCCAATTCGTCGTCGATGAGCTTCGTGTGGTTTTGCACCGTGGCCGCATCCGGCCTACGCAAACGTTCAAGTTACTCGCTCACTCCCGATTCTAAATCCGTTGCTGTTCTCTCATTTCTAGCACGGCGGTAATTGGTCTCGAGGATAGTCGTGTCCCGATATGTGCGGGTCTGATCAGGGTTCTTCGCCCCGACTATGTTCCTGTGTGATTACAGTAATCCCCTCCGACTGGGGACGAGGACCAAAAGCAGGTTTCTTAAGCTGGAGTACTCTGACACTTGTTTCAGAGACATCTAATATACCAGCCATGGGCTTGTTTCAGGGGGTCACAATACATCATAGCGGCGCTCGTGCCGGTCCCCGACTCACGGGGAATTCCGGGCTCATAGTTAAAGTCATCGTCATACAGTCGATAAGCTCATAATAATATGATTGTGACTTCAAGTGTTCAACTCTACTACAGTTTATTGTTGATTACATAGCAATTTCTAGTGCTCGTTCGTAGTGCCTGACTATTGCTCCCTCCCCGTTATCGTGGGAGTCAGAACCTAGTACCAACCCGCCAGAATGTCTCTCATTCTCGCAGTAAATGCAGGCTCCTCCTCGCTCAAGATCTCGCTCTTCCAGCGGGTACCAGACGATCCAAAGGCGCCATGCCTTCACCTGACATCCGCTATCTCTTCCATCTCGTCCCCGCCAGCCAAGGTCTCGTTTCAACATGTCAACACGGGTCAAGCCGCCGGACATCTTGACTCATTCGAACCCTCAATTCGCAATCATGAATCTGCGTTTATTTACTTTCTGGACCGTCTCAAGGAAGATGCAAGCATTGACCAACATCAGGTCAAGCATATATGCCATCGAGTTGTCCATGGCGGGGATTACATCGAGCCTACACTTATCTCGGAGCAATCTTACCATCACATTGAGACATTGTCTGACCTCGCTCCTCTGCGAGTGCCTTTCAACTCTTCATTGTATCGCCCTGATTAAGCTGTCTTCTGGACAGGCACAATGGTGCTGCTCTGTCCGTCATAAACACATGCCTCAAAGCGTTGCCGCAAGCACTGTCGATTGCGTTTTTCGACACCGCATTTCACAAAGACCTGCCCCGCCATGTCTCGACCTACGCTATCGATCAGAAGATCGCGCGAGAACGTGGTCTGAGGAAGTATGGCTTCCACGGATTGAGCTGCAAGTGTCCATCATTGGACGGCGTGTCTGTGTGCTCATAGTAGAGCTTTCAGATGCCTTCATCAGACGCACGGTTGCCAATCATTTACACAAGGTCCACCGATTTCCTTGATAGGTACAGGGTGCTCACATTGGTGCTCCTCAGGACGAAGACGAATTAAATATCATCGCACTGCACCTTGGATCCGGAGCGTCCGCCTGCGCGATCAGGGGTGGAAAGTCCATCGATACATCCATGGGCCTTACTCCCTTGAGCGGATTACCCGGGGCCACCAGAGCAGGAGACGTTGACCCCAGTCTCATTTTCCATTACACGAGCGAACCTTCAACTCGATTGAGTTTCAATCCTGCAACAACCAAAGAAATTCACGTTACAAGGGTCCGCTCTTCGTTTTCTTATTCTTTCTCCTGCACTCATCGCATAGAATTTAGGCAGAAGAAATCCTTAATAGTCAAGCAGGCTGGAAGGCATTGGCGGGAACTACCGACTTTGGGGAAATTACCAGGAGGGCGGACGTCTCCACTCCATTGGCTGCGGCAGAAAATCCTTACACGCTTGCGTTCCACATCGTACTTGATCGCGTGTTACATTACGTCGGCGCGTACCACGTGTCGCTCCGCGGCAAGGTTGATGCGCTGGTATTTGCCGGTGGGATTGGGGAGAGAAGTCGGGAATTGCGGAGCGCCGTCGGGGAGGCAGTCAACAATTTAGGTTATTCGGCTATCAATGAGCAAGTGAACCACGAGCTGGAGCATCGTCAGGGAACTGTCATCGACATCGGAAAGCAGGATGGTGGAATACGCACGTTAGTCTGTAGGACAGACGAACAGTTTGAGATGGCGAGAGAGTGCTCGCTTACTGACGAGTTTTGGCTTTGATGATGTTGGCATTTGTACAAGTACCGTAAAAGTTGTATTATCACTTGAAAAGTGCATACGATCAGCAGGGATTTTGGCAGGAAAGAGATCCGCAAGCACCCAACTTTGCTCTCACAATTCTTGCATTATGACCAACTGTACTGTGCAGATGAGTTTGGACCGGTTGACAGAAGATATCTGACCAATAATTATAGCAACGGTTCCTGTACAGTTCACTGAGCCTCGGACGATGTTGAAGTCGAAATTTATGCGGAGATAACAACGGGCTCGGTTTATACTATGGTCTCACACCAAAAAAAAAAACACACGTACTTTCCTTGACAACCTTTTTGCGTCCTGCCACCCACGGAGCGAGCAGGCAATCATCCAAGTTTGTTATCTCGTTCGGTCGAGCTTATGGTACTCGGATTCGAGCGGACACACCTCGAATCCGAGAACGGTGAGCTTGGTCGTGCCGCACGTCGAATCGTTTTTCTAGCCACGTACGAAAAGTCTCAGGAAATGATATCAGCATCTTTCATCTCATTTTGCGCAGACAGCCTACCGGTGTAAGCTGAACTTGTCCCGCTGAGTATGTTCTCACCATTGTCCAGACATCATACGTGGACCTACCGAACGAGGGGTTGTATTCAAGTTAGGAGCCACCATTTTGATTTACCAAGCTAATGATCCGTTTGTATGCATTCAACCAGTTTGTACAGGTCGGTGTAAACCTACGTGACATCGACAAAAACATTCCAAATAGATATTACGCTCAAAGAAGTATCACAAACATATATGAACGAAGATATGATCAAGGAAAGCGTCTGGGAACGAGCCCGCTGTCAATGTCTATCTCGCACCTAGCCAGTGCATGGCGGCCTTCCACACGACGAACGGTATCGGCAGCAAGAAACCGGAGGGTGGGTCTTTCTTGGAGGCCCGCTCTTGGGCTGCAACCTTTGCGAGCTCTACCTCCCGTCGAGCCTTTGCAAGTTCTTCCTGCAGCTGGGCATTCTTCTGACGTTCTATAACCTCTCGCTCCGCTGATTCCGCCTCTAGCCGTCTTCGATAATCTTCAGCCTCTGCGACTCGTCTGTGAAGCACCGCTAGGTCCCCCTCAAGTTTCTTTTTGCGCTCGTGTTCTTCCGCCAACCTAGCCTTCTCTTGAGCCTCAGAAGCCAACGTTCTGGAGAGTTCTGCGGCACGCTTTGCCTCCGCAGACCGACGTTCCTTTTCCGCTAGCTCTTCCTCCATCGCCTTACGAACTCGGGCAACTTCTTCCTCGACCTCCTTTTTGCTGGCTTCATCACGCAACTTAGCTTGTCGGCGCTCTTCCTCGAGTCTTGCTAGGGCGGCTTCCCGAGCCTGCCTCGCCGCTTCTACCTCGCTCTCTCTCCGGACTTGATCTGCTTTGTTAACCGTGTCCTTTTCCTTACGTTCGCGTGCGAGTTGTTCTTGCAGGCTTAATCGGCGTTGTTCTTCCTCCCGTAGCTTGAGGCGCTGCTGTTCCTCTACCTGTCGGATACGAGCCTCTTCTGCCTTCCGATGAGCTTGTGCCTCCTGTTCCTTCTTGGCGTGAGCTTCCTCCAGGGTTCGACGCACGCGTTCCGTTTCCTCGCGGATTTGCTTCTGATACCTCTCCTTCTCGAGCTCCAGGGTTCGGTTCTGTTGTTCGAGGAGGAGGGCGTGAGCTTCCGCTTGAGCTTGACTTGCACAGGCGGCCTCGCGCTCGCGACGTTCCTGTTCAGCGGCAACCCTCTCCATCTCTTGTCGAGCCTTCTCAATCTCGGCCTGCAAGCGAGCTCTTTCGCGCTCTTCCGCAACTAGCCTGGTCTTTTCTTCCTCCTCCTTGGCCTTCGCCTGGCGCTGGAGTTCTGCCTCGAGTGCCTGCGCTCGCTCATGCTCCATCCTGACCTTATCCGCTTGCTCTGCTTCAGCCCGTTTGATCTCGGCTTCCGCTCGCAGCATCTCTTGCTGCATGGAACGTAGGTGCTCCTGGTGCCTCGCTTCGGCGAGCTCTCGGGCCTTGCGTTCCTCTTCAAGCAGACGAGCCTTTCGCTCTTCTGCCTCCTTTTTCCCTTTCAGGAGTTCACTTTCGCGTCGTGCGTGTTCGACCTGCGATGTCTCGATTTCTTTGCGAGCCTGGATGACCTGTTCCTGCAGTCCCTCGAGCTCCTGCACATAGTGACGATTCTCGGTCTCCATTGCCGCGATCCTAGATTCAAGTCGCGATTTCTCCGCGATGAATTCTGCCGCCATACGCTCGGAATCGCGTTGTATACGCTCGATCTCCTCCCGCTTCTTGTCGACTTCGTCTTGGAGCTCCGACCTGGTCTCGTCGTCCTTGGCGTGCATCGCGGCCTCCATTTCCTCGCGGAGCTTCTTGATCTCCTCATCGTGACGGTCAGCCTGCTCCTTTAAAGCACGGGTGAGCTCGGCTCCGGCAGCGGTATGGGCTAGATCCTTGCGCTCGTTCACGAGCTCGTGCTGAATCAGCAGCGTAGCAGCCTGGTTATTGATCAAATGACGAAGGACGGATTGGGCGGACGCCTGGGTGCCGCTGTGGCGGAGCAGTTTTGCGCCCTTTTCAAGGACGGGTTTGAAGAACTTGTCGTTGTTGGCAAGCTCTCTCTCCCGTGCCTCACCGACCTTGGGATCGACGTTTGACCACATGGTGGTCACGACGAGGACGTTTCGGAGGCTGCTATCTCCGCACAGCTCGCGGAAGATACGGAAATTGCGCTTCGATGTGCCGCCCATTCTGACATCGGAGATCCGGTGCATGTAGATGATACCAGCGAGTTTGGCGCCTTGCTCGTAACTGTGGCAAATGGGTTTAATCCAGGCCCCCCCACCGATGTAAGGAAAAGGCGACTTACGTGTTGGATAGATACGCTGCGATGGACGAGAGGATGTCGGTGTCGCTACGAGAGGTATCGTCGAATCCAGGCGTGTCAATCAAGGTGACGATGCGCCCGTTGAGGAGAAACGGTTTGGAAGTCTGTACTTCGGACGTACAGCTCTCCAGGCCACGACCGACAGGCAAGTCGGACCCGCTGGCGAGGTTGATGAACTGTTTGGTGAATCCGATTGGTCAGTGACGCGTTCGGTTCCTACATAAAGTCGCGTACGGTTGATTTACCACTTCCAGTGGCCCCCATCACTCTGTAAATGCCATTTTAGACAAACGACGACCGGGAATGGTGGGACGAGGATCGTACGCAATTCTGATCTCTTTTCCGCGAACAGCCATGACGATATTCTGGGGGTGTTGGGCAAGCGAGGGATACTAATGGGCGAGTGGTATGGGTTTGGGGGAATGACGAGTGAGTTCAGTCCGCAAGACGTTTGAGGGTATCCTTATATGCTTTACAGTGCGTGCAGCATGCACTCCATTCATATTGCAAGTTGCGGCTCCCTCTTGAAATGACGAAGGGTGAAAACACCTTTTCAGCGTTTCACTGATCGGGTTTTTGACGGGCCACGATGAATCCTGCTGGTCCGAGTTACCCCTGAATGAAGTGGCGAATACGGCGATTTCGTGGAGCCACAAATTGGCTGCGGTGAAGGAAGAACATTGTTTGCGCCAAGGACCAAATCACGCAAGACATAGGTTTAGTGGAGTCTAGCATGTGGAGATCTCCGTCGATGAGTCCAACAGTACACTACGCGAAAAAATAAACACGGGGAATATGACGAGCCAGCTCGAAGCAACTACATAACGTGAACATTAAGAATCACCCTTCCTTCACCTGCAGTATCTCCTCGATCCTGCGCAACTCGGTCTGATAGTCAGACGCAAGCCGAGATGCTTGGCTCTGCGCCTTTTGCAGCTCGGCTTCTACCTTGCGCGCTTCCTCCTGCAGCTCTCTTCGCGTCTCCTCGTCCTGGCTTCGCTCAGCGTCAACCATCTCTTCCCTGAGAGCTTCTAGTTCCTTCTGGTGTCGCGCGCAGAGCTCCGACATCTCCCTATCAAGCTGCTTGTATGCGGCTGTTTGGGTGATATCCATGCCTTCTCCCAATTCTCGCTGGATTTGGAGCACCACAGGCTCCTTGTCGACCAGTTTCTGGATGATCTGGTGAGCCGATTGCTTCGTGTTATCGTGCCGCAGCATCTTCGCCTGCTTATCGAGGATTGGCTTAAAGAAGATGTTCTTGGTAGCGAGTTCCCGCTCTCGGTCGTTTCCATCCTCCGCAGCGACTGTGCCCCACATATTGGTGACGATGATCACGTTGGGGTAGGCTTCTTCGCCGCAGAGTTCCTGGAACATCCTGAAATCACGCCGAGCTGAACCCCCGACCCTCAAGTCAGAGATTCTCTGCATGTAAATGACACCGGCAAGGCGTGCGCCTTGCTTGTTGCTGTGGAATCGGTCAGCCAGTGGTGCGTAAGACTGAGTGCAAGCCTACGTAGTGACCAGGTAAGCAGCGATGAGCTTCAAGACATCGGTGTCCGTCAAGGTCGTATCATCGAATCCGGGCGTGTCAATCAAGATAACTTGCTGTCGGCCGACGTGGAAGGGGATTGACGTCTGTACTTCATTGGTGCAACTTTCCAAGCCAGCACCTTCTCGAAGGTTGGATCCCGATGCAAGGTTGATGAACTAAAGTCGGACCATGAGCGGTCCAGCCCCGTCGAAATCTACCAAGGGACAAACCGTCGTCTTGCCGCTACCAGTGGATCCCATGACCCTAATGTGATTGATAAGGATGCTTGTGGGGGAACGACCACAAGGAGGACGACATACGCAATGTAGAGGGTTTCCGAGACTTGTGAAGCAGCTATTGGAGACTTTGGTTCCTCGTCGGCAAACTTTTCCAGCTGCTTGCGTCTGGTGCATGCCAAGAGTTGGCCCATAGTTGGTGAGTTTGGGAGGGAGGGATGTGAACTCTTGCGAACGAGATATCCGGGACGGAACTGACGTTTAATGCGACACGTGTTGGCAGTGTTGTATCACATCGGGTCACGCGAAGGAATCGCCTTGCGTTGAGGGGGTGCTGAGAAGCGTGCTTTGCTGTGATTCTGTCATTCATGTTGGATGGTGGTGTACACGCGTTTATGCCGTTGGATAGACAAGTGTCTGCATGCGTATCGAGGAGTGCGACTCTTGGCGAGATTCGGAATAGAATGGAACAGCATAGGAGGTCGACTTGTTCGAAAAAGAAAGGAAGAAACCACCCAAGGGCCGTGGTCGCTGATAAGAGCGCAGAAAGTTCCAGGGTCGTTTCCAGCAGAACGATCGCTGAGAATGTGACTGTGGACGGATTTCGAGAAGAGCCAAGGACGAGATAGCAAAGATGGATCACCCGTCGTAGACGAGTCGGGGGGGGGTGTACACTGCCGCGTGTTCGCCTTTTCTGCCCGCAACGACGAGTCCAAGTTCCCCCCCGCCTCAATTCAGAGCCAAGAGTCCTGCGAAACAGGACGTTTCAATGGTCGCCGACAGTTCCACGTTGAAAGGGATGGCGTGTGATCTAATCTGCCTCCGAAAAAAAAAGTGGCCTGATGTTGACGACGACATGCTCGCGCTATAAAAATTTACATCCGTGCCATTCTTGTTGTTCCTCTCCCCGTCGGTCTCATATTACTTGCAAATGGACCTCGTTCTACACATCTGCGATGAGTATGTTCTTGACTCCATCTGGGCGCGTCTCGTTCCCCTTAACGACCCACTCGCCGACCACCCCTCCCATTCCTTCCTCGCCGCCAACGCCTCAACGATGGCACTCCGGTCACAGTCTGCATGGCCGCGAGATCACGTTCCCAGACAACTGTTGTCGTTGATCTTGGTCACCCTCATTGGCATCCACATCCTCTACTTCACTTTCGCCGGTCTCTCCTTCCGGTTCATTTTCAACAAGGAAATGATGCGGCATCCACGGTTCCTCAAGAACCAGATTAAACTCGAGATTATAAGCAGTCTGAAAGCGTTCCCTGTGATGACGCTGTTGACGCTCCCTTGGTTCCAAGCCGAGGTCATGGGCTATTCCCGGTTATACGACGATGTGTCTGAATATGGATGGCTCTATCTTGTCTTGTCGGTTCCATTGTATGTGTACCTTCGTCCACTGTTGCGCACGCTGACATGTCTTCAGCTTCTTGGTATTCACCGATTATCTCGTATACTGGGTCCATCGTATCCTGCACCATCCCATGCTTTACAAATCCATTCATAAGCCTCACCACAAATGGCTCAGTGCGTGGTGTCGGTTCTCTTGTTTCCCACCGATTGACATGCTTTGCTTAGTACCGACCCCATTTGCATCCCACGCATTCCACCCTGTGGACGGGTACCTGCAGTCCGTGCCGTACCATCTCTTCATATTCTTGTTCCCCCTTCACCGATGGCTGTACTTGGGTCTCTTTGTGTTCGTCAACTTTTGGAGTATATTGGTATGAACCCCTTTCCTGCACTTGTAACGTCTATCTTCATATCCACCTACACAGATTCACGACTCCGATATGATTACCGGTCACCCGCTCGAACACGTCATCAACGGTCCCGCACATCACACGTTGCATCATCTTTACTTCACGGTTAACTACGGCCAGGTACACAGCCCCCTCTTGATACAGTAAATTATGGCCGCTAATCTCCTATCGACAGTACTTCACGTGGGCGGATCGTGCGGGTGGCTCTTATCGCCAGCCAGAATCGCAGCTTGACCCATTGCTAGAAGTTCCAAAGGACAAGACTTTATGAGTTCCGTGTTATGAAACATGGGTTAACGTGCTATAGCATATACTGATCTCAACTACATCTACCTTTGAGTTACTAATGTGTGATGATTACATTTTCAATGCATGATGTTATCAGCGTTATCGTACAAACACTACCTCCTTAATTCTCGTCGACGACACAGACTACTTTACCTGCAGCTTTGTTCGCCTCCATGTACGCGTGCGCGTCGCCAGTGTCTTGCATCTTGAAGACTCTATCGATGCTCGCCCTGAGAAGACCACTGGCGACACCGTCGACGATGAACTGGAGCGGGGCTGTTGAGATGTTGATTGTCGCAGACGAAAACATGGTGAGGTGCTATGGATGGCGTCAGGGACCGGCGTCTGGAGAAGATGTCTGGCGATGCGCACTTTGCGGGGAGCCAACGCAGCCATGGGGTCAAACGTCTTGCAGACCCATTCCCCCGAAACACATCCAATCATGCTGATAACCCCATCCGGACCCAGCGCATTGCAGGAGTCGGTCAGCGTTGGAGCCCCGACGAGCTCGATGCACTTGTCAGCACCCTTTTGGCCCGTCAGATGCATGACCTCCGCTGCGACAGACCCCGTGTCGAGGACGACGTCGTCCGCACCGCAGTCACGCACGACGGCGACCTTGGACTGTGCGCGTGTGGTCGAGACGACACGGCGACAATTGAACAGGGCGGATTTGGCGAGGGAGGCAGCAGCAAGGCCAACACTGGTGGTGCCCCCTCGGACGAGAAGTATATCGTCAGCCCTGAGTGCGAGGGCGTCCAGGGTTCCCCAAGCTGGGTGTATCCGAAGCGTGAGCGTGTGCAGACAACGAGGGCTAGCTACGAAGTAGCGTGCCTGTGAGATAGGTCTCTGGAATGGCGGCGAACTGCGCCCAGGTCATGCCCAAGGGAAGAGTGATTGGAGGCGATACCGAAGCATGCGGCACCAGCGTGAACTCGGCGTATCCACCTAGGGACGCATTTTCACATTGGTGGAGGCGGTGAGTGAGATGAAGACGGACCGTCGAACTGCCTCCCCATGCCGCCCATGATGGCGGCCACGACGTCGCCCTCTTTCCAACTACCTCCGCCTGCATTGTGTACCTGGCCGACACACTCGATGCCAAGGACGCGGGGGAAGTGAATGGCGGGTGAGTGACCCTGGCGGGTGAAGAGCTCTGAGCGGTTTAGGCCGTACGCCCGTACGCGAATCAAGACATGGCCCTGCTTCGGTGCAGGGGTTGGATAGTTGGTCGTGTACACAAGCGCGGAAGGTTCGACAGGCGCACGCGGACACACGACTGCACGCATCATCGTAGTCTCTCTCGAGTGGCGTGAGAAGGATGACAGCCTCCTCCACTGTTCCACATCCTACTACACTTACGCTTTCTCAACCATGTCTTTCTTTAGTACGGCGGCCCCATCGACAGCACCCGCTGCGACGGCCGAAAAGGACATCGAAGTCACAGACCCTCCCTCGGACTCCATATCCGCGCTCGCATTCTCTTCTGCCGCCGACTACCTCGCCGTGGGCAGCTGGGATAACAATGTAGCCCGTGTTTTCTTCGTATCTCGCCAGTCATTGACTCGCCACCCAGGTCCGTTTGTACGAGGTCGGCGCAGGTGGTCAGACACAGGGCAAGGCCATGTACGGCCACCAGGGGCCCGTACTCAGCATATGTTGGAACAAGGTGGGTCCATATCATCCCCGTCATTCGAAATCGTCTCACCCGTCCCACAGGATGGCAATAAGGTGATCTCAGGCGGTGCAGACAGCGCCGCACGCATGTTCGACATCACGAACGGCCAAACGACACAAGTCGCGCAACACGATGCGCCAATAAAAGTTGTCAAGTGGATAGAAACACCACAAGGCAGCATTCTCGCCACCGGCAGCTGGGACAAGACAATCAAGGTCCGCACACACCGCCATTGATCGCGAAACTCAACGCTGACCTCGTATATTCACCGTTGGATAGTATTGGGACCTCCGTTCGGCAAATCCTGTTGCCACAGTGCAATTACCGGAGCGTTGCTACACCATGGATGTCCAATATCCTCTCCTCGTCGTTGGCACTGCGGAGCGTCATATTCAAATATTCAATTTGACCAATCCGTCCACGGCGTACAAGGTCGGTCCATGATGTCACTCTCCAACTGCACTCGTTAATGTTGCTGGATGCAGACTATAACATCACCCTTGAAGTGGCAGACACGTGTAGTCTCGTGCTTCACCAACTCCCCAAATAGTGGCTTTGCCGTCGGTAGTATTGAGGGTCGCGTGGCCATACAGTACGTCTCTTCCAGCAGGAACGTTCTCGTGCCTGACGTGTCGTTTATACAGATACGTCGAGGAGAAGGATAACTCGTGAGATTGTTCGTGACCCTGTGACGACATGCCTCTGACGTTCGTTGCAGGAATAATTTTTCTTTCAAATGTCACCGCAGAGACCAGACCCCAAACGCAAAAGATCAATCGTTGGTGTATGCTGTGAACGACATCTCGTTCCACCCTGTCCACGGAACTTTCTCTACCTGCGGTGCACCTCACTCACCCACTTTGCAACGTGTTCTCGCTCATGTTTGTATGAATAGGCTCCGATGGAACCATTCATTTCTGGGACAAGGACGCACGCACGCGGCTAAAGAGTATGTTTTAATGTACGGGACGTGTAGTGACCTGCTCTTACCCTTGTGTTTCGCAGCGTTCGAACCTGCGCCCGGCCCGATCAGTGCCACCACGTTCAACCGCAACGGCACGATCTTCGCGTATGCTGTCTCCTACGATTGGTCAAAGGGACACAGTGGAATGACCCCGGGCCATCCAAACAAACTCATGTTGCATGCATGCAAGGAAGAAGAGGTGAAGAGGCGACCAAAGAAGTAGATGAAACTGTAGCCTTGCTAGTGAGCATATCTTATCTCGAAGTTTGTACATACATGCTTGCTCGGTCGTCTTCGATGTACAATAATACCATCTTACTGCTGATGCTTGGCTCTGCTTCGTTCTGCCGGACACACTCGAGTGTTCATTTTCGTTATTTTAGGCTCATACGTATGGCGTTGAAATGAACCCCTTAGGTCGACCGGGACCCCTATGAGATACATGCTATGCCACCAGGGATAGCTACATGTCACATAGAGAAAAACATCACACATCTGCCCGCAGATACTTTGCAACAATCTCCGAGACGCGATCGTCGACTTGAGACAAGATCGTGATCGTCTGCTCCTGGCAAATTCGGTAAAAGCGTATGCAATGAGCATCCAGCAATACGACAGTCGTTTTACGCGCTCACCCAGAGCTTGGCAGAAAAAGCTTTGCCCTCGGGGGTGAATACGAACTCGCTCTCTTCAGCGAGCTGGCAAGAGGAGAGATACCGACCGTGCATCGAGCGTTCTTCACCGGCGACGGCGGCGTGGACGAGCGTCCTGCCCCCCTCCTCCGCCGAACGTGCGAAGAGCACTTTTCGAATCACGGAAAAAACGCAACCCGAGTACCATTTGTTCTCCACGGCACGAAAGAGGCTCGAGCGACAGTAACCCGGGTCCACCGTGCAGGCGACGACGGGCGTCGGGTCGGCGAAACGCGCAGCGAGCTCTCGAACGAAAAGAACCCCTAAGACTGAGAAAGTGGACAACTGCGGATCAGCCACGTCCTTGTTGGGGTAAATGTGCACGACGTGCTCACGTTTCGTGACGTTGTAACGAGCGACGCTGATCGTGTGGTTTGCGCCCTCGATCAAAAAAAAAAAAAAAGAGGTATGAATAACGAACCTGGAGGCGAATGTCCGACTGTTGATGGTGCCAAGGACGTCAGTCCATGTCTCCGAATTTTTCAAGCTGGAAGAACCGAGATAATGTCCAAGACTCGACACGACCACCAAGCGTGGCACGGAATCTGCGGTGGAAGCGTTCACCAAGTAAGGCAGGAGCAGAACGCCCAACAATGCGGTGGAGAGGTAATTCACTTGCAACCTAACACCACAAAAAAAAAAAAAGGCAAGATCATTCGAGCGGGAAAACGAGATATACATACATCACTTCCCAACCGTCCGGCGTCTGAGCGTAATCGGGACGAAACACGCCAGCGTTGGCGACGAGCGCGTTCAACGCACCATTCCCCTCTGCCGCGAACCGATCGGCAAAGGCGCGTATGTTTTCAAACGAACTCAGGTCGAGGGGCCAGGCAGCCACTTTTGGGCTAGCGACACCGCCTGCAGCCGCTCGCTCGAGGATGGCTATCGAGCGAATGCGACATCGAGGATCGCGTCAGTCTTCTGGAACGTGTCACGGCCGCAATAAAACTTGTACCTACATTCCCGCGTCTCTTCACACTTGGTCGAGTCTCGGCTCGTCGCGACGAGCAGCCTGGGTCCCATCTTGGCGAGATGCACCGAGGCTTCGAAACCCAACCCGGTGTTGGACCCGGTCACCATGAACGACTTGGAGCTGACATCGTCGACTGCTCTAGGTGGAGGAAGCGTCGACCGTTGCTCGCGCAAAAATCGACAAAGGCTGAACATCCCCATATATACTAGGTGGGGTGGGTAAAGATCGGGAAACGAAGGATAAGCAAAAGTTTTATACAATGCGAAGAGTCTGTGCGCGGAAAAGGGGGACAACTTTAAATTTCCCCTGAACGAGAATACGTACTTGCATTGACATCGTGTAGTCGTCATGGGGCGTCAAGTGGAGCCAATATTTTGGCCATTTGAGTATACTGGCAATAGTTTTTTGCTTTGCCTTGATTACAGTAGCTGCGTGATTTGAGTGATTTGAGTGATACTTGATGGAGGATACGAAGGTCAACCCGTTGTGTGTACCAGAGGTCAATGGATCCTCGTCTCCTGCAGGGCGGGTTGGCGTAATGGTAACGCGCTAGTTTCCGGCGCTAGAGATTCTGGGTTCGAGTCCCAGGCCTGTCGCTTTTTGTGACTCGCGATTTATGTCGAGTCTTTTTGACTCTTTACATTCATGTCCTACAAACATCCGACCATCTGCTAAAGGCTACTCTTACACAATTCGAACGGACGCTCGATTGAATCTGTCACAACTATACGTTTACGAAGACAGGAGTCTCAAAGGTGCCGGCAGGGTCTGATGCACAATCAATCCACAATTAGGCAAACATGGATTGAACCTGGACTTACCTTGCCCTTCCCGGTAAATATACTCTCTGTCCTTTGCTGCGAGGTGCATAATATAACTCGCTGTCTCATGGGCCTCGGTCGCGACCGTTGCATTGTAGGGTGCTGCAGCACGAACAGCGGCCGCAGCTACGTGATATCTCGACACGTTGTTGCAAAGCATCATCTGAATACATCTCGTCAGGACGGACCGATAAAGCAAAACTAACAAAACGAACGTCAAAAGGAGATGTCGTGGTCCCTTCTTCTTGATACCTATTCGTCGTCATTACTCATGAGACCCACAGTAAAATGTGGCAACTGACCCCCCAATTGTTATCCTTTCGACATGGGGCCGACCGAACAACAAACCCTTTACCTCGATCGGATAACTGTGGTAGTTGATGATGATGGGTCTATCCGGAGTGAAAAGCGAATCGAAATCATCACAGCTGAGCGCGTGAGGGTGACTCCCGGGCGGACCGAGAATCATCAGATCCGTCACATTCACGACGCGTACACGCAGGGCAGGGCATATCTTGCGGAGGAGAGCAGCTGCTGCAATCACCTCGAATGTAACCTCTGTACCGATGCCAACGAGAACACTAAGCCGTTTGTCAGAAGCATACTACAAACACAAAGAATTTTCGTACACATCTGGATTCACACCCTCATCCGTGCTTGCAAATTTCCAAACTGAGGCGCCAGCCACGCAATGCTTCACGAGAATTAGCTGCATGTCATCCCAAGGTAGCCAAAACACGTACACGGTCTGCCTCCTCCGGACTTAGCCATACTGCGGTCGGCTGCTTACTACCAACCATGAGATTAATGTAGTTTTTGGCCCTTAAACAGTGCGCCATAGTAGAAAGGAAACAATTCGCGTCAGGTGGGAGGTAAACGCGCGCAAGTTTCGGTTTCAGAGCGAGTAGAGCACCGATGAATGAAGGGTTCTGGTGCGAGAAACCATTATGCTCCTGCCTTGCCCAGGTGGAGGTCTCCAGGTAATTGACAGAACCAATGTCGTTGCGCCATGCAGTCTCAAAAGCCTAAACAATAGCAATTGTTAACTTATGCATCGCAGAAGACGAACAGACGATGCGAACCATCTTCGCAAACTTGCTGTATTGCACCATCATGGTGTGGATAATGCCTATGAAGGCTTCGTACGTAGGGAAGAGGGCGGTCCTACCTGTAAGTGTATATCCCTGTAGCATACCTTGACAGGTGTGTTCAGAGAGAATTTCGACAACGCGCCCGCCCTGAGCACGGCTAGCAGTATCCCACTGAAAGTTTCGCCCGGTGACGTCGAATACGGCATCGAGCTTATTCGAAACTAGCTCGTCGGGGGAGAAAATCCTAAAGTTGGATGGGTTGCTAGCAAAGAGGTCTAAGTTTGAGCAGGAAAAGAAAGATATGCGACGCGCACTCTTTGATTACCTCACGAAGAAAGTTTCCTACTGTTTTCATACAGCTTGCCTCGCGACCGCTCTGGACGCTGAATTGCATCCAATTAGGAACTGCCAGCGGCTGAAAGGCTGCATAAGCCTCCTTCCTAAAACCAAGCCTCTTCTCCTTGGCGGCAGGAATAATTTCCGTGACGTCGTTCATGGGTGCGCCCTCAATCTCGCCTTTTGCGCTGTTGATAACGAAAAGTTCCTCGGGACGATAGCTTGATAACCAATCTTGCAGCATTCTGAGCTCTTCTTCCGACGTCTTGGCCTCGGGGAGCGGTACTTGGTGTGCACGGAATGAACCTTCTATAAACTCTCCATGTAACTCCTTTGGGCCAGACCAGCCTTTCGGTGTTCGTAGAATCAGCATTGGCCAACGAGGCTTAATGATGGGTTTCCCTGAGCGTGCTGCGTGCTGGATGCGGGTAATCTCGCCGAGGGCCCACTCCATAGCGCCAGCGAGATCTCTGTCGATGTTTTGCATGTCGTCGACGATACGAACTTGATAACCATAACCACTGGAGACGTGTTCGTCAATGCACATGCTTAGGATGATGGCATGCTAACCTGAAGAGTGCGGTCAGCTCCTTGTCATCCATGCATCCGAAAATGGTGCGCTCTGAAATTTTGAATCCATTGAGGTGTACGATGGGGAGTACAGCGCCTGACTCTGCGGGGTCGATATATTTGAACCCATGCCATGCGGTTGCAGTGGGGCCGGTCTCGGCTTCTCCGTCACCAACAACGCAGGCGACGATGAGGTGCGGGTTGTCCATGACAGCGCCAAATGAGACGCTGAGAGCATAACCCAATTCTCCGCCTTCATGGATACAGCCAGGTGTCTCGGCATTGATATGACTGAGAGAGAGTCAGCTCCAAAATAATGGGGATTACGTAGAACTCGCCTCGGGAATCCTCCGGGCGTACTGAATTTCGTGATGAGCCTCGTCAATCCAAGTCTATCACGAGAATAACGCGGCCAGAAAGTTGCGAGTGATTCTTCCAGCCATAGACAGGAGAGAATGGCAGGTGCGCCGTGGCCTGAATTAGGGGTGCAAATAAATTAGTACGTGGATATATACATTCTCAAGAATGAAACTAACCTGGCCCTACGACAAGCAGGGCATTAACATCTTTCTTCTTGATGATGCGATTCAGATGCGCATACACGAAGACGAGGCCGGGACAGGTTCCCCAGTGCCCAAGCAAGCGAGGCTTGATGTCTTCCGAGATGAGCTTCCTCTCGAGGAGAACATTGTCTCTCAAGAAAATCATCGCTAGAACGTGTGGGCCTGAGCACGGATGGAACAACCAGATATGGATTAAATACCAGCAGCGATGTAATTCGCAGCCCGCGTGAACTTGCGGAGGGAAGAGATTTCGGCGGGAGTGATGACCGAGCTAGTGCTGGATTGTGGGCAACATTCCAACACAGAATCGGGGAGATGGGAGGGGTCGGGGAGAGGATTAGGTTGAGCGAGAAGTTGAGCAGGCATTGTTGCAAGTTAGAGTCCGTCTGTCCTCAGGTTCTTAACTTGTCCCCGTGGGAATTTATGCTCTTCATCTTATCGGACCTGGGCCGTACTGTATCCAAATTCCAAATTCTAGGCCAGGCCCAGACAGGGGGGGTCAATAGCACGGGGCACAGGTGCCTGCAAGATATGAGTGCGGGTTGTCACACTTTTGTGACCCGTGACAGAAACCATACCCGCGGTGCCAGCTCATCGACGCAAGTCACGGAGTTCCCCCCTCATTCCGCCATCCTACGGGGACATCTCAGTTACTAGAGTAGACGCGCGCCATTCACAGTACCGACATTGGTGTACGGTCAAAGGAACGTTGAACGCTCGGGACATACGAAGTAACCCGAGCGTTCGGAAGTTTGAGGATAATCGATGATCGATGATATCCGCAGCTTATGGGGCCAAGAGTTGCCTGATATTTCCTAGTGATGGCATCTGGCCTGGCTCAGGTCCAGGCTTAATATAGGGCCTCATAAGACTCGGAGCGCCTAGGGCCCTGGGATATCTGTAGGCCGAGCCGTGGCTTTGTAGTACAAGTAAATTTTTTATCAACTACTATATATTCTGGGTAGGGACGTGTCCGATGCGGGGTGTCAGGACGGCGGGACGCGCGCGACTATGTTCATGTCGGTCGTACGAGGTTTTGCATGGGGCGCTGACATAAGTGCGGGAGGGTGGTGGAGGTGCCAGAGTGTGGTCGCGATGCAGGCATAGTATGTGAGTACGGAGGGGCAGCGCGTCCGTTTGACACACGATTGTCGCCTAGGTGCGTGTGGGTTGGTAGAGGCTTGGTGGCGGCGCGTCAATTGCGAGAGTGCAGGGTGGTGGTGGATTTGCAGCAGCGCGCGTGAGTGAGAGCGCCAGTGGTGGCGTACGCGTATACCTGCAGCGGCTTCATTGAGCATTACCAAATAAGGAAAATCGCAGTTACACCTCAAAATCGCGGGCACTGCCTGGTCACCCGTAAGTACCTCGACTAGCCCGGCATGACCCGCACCTCAAACGCCTCACGATACTAGGGCTGGCTCGCGCCGCCTATAACCTTGCTTGATCGACGAGTCACCTTCAAATCAGGACTTTGTAATCTCAATGTTGTCGTTTCCTCTGTGCAATGTACAATCTTTGTTCAAGCAACTTCCAAAGGCAGAAGTTATCGCTGCAACTGAAACCTGTCTGTTTACGAACGCGGCAGCCTATGCAGTAGTCCTCCTGTCAATGGCCCGTCGTTTTTCCTAACTCGCGTTTTCGTTCGTGAAAACTCGGCTGTTGCGCTCTTTACATTCCCTTATTTACCTCCGGGTGCACCCGGAGCAAGCTAGGTTTGAGATCGATCCACACCCTTTTACAATGTATCGTAGCGGCGCGCACGCGCCAAATCCCCGACTCCAGGGAAAAGACATACTGTTGGCCCATTTTGCCCAAACCACGGTCGCGTGATTATTGGTGTCGGCGTGCTAGAGACGCGTTACTGTATTACATTGTACACATCATGCAGCACTCCTCTCGTAGTATCTGCTTGGTTTGCAGTACCACCGTAGGCGAAAGCGTATGTGTCCCATATGTTTCGAATGTCACTGTTTGCAATGTCCGGTGTTGCATAAGAGTTGGCTGCCACTATCCAATACTGAATCAGTGCATGAAAAAGGCTGATGCCGGCCCAGCAGATTTCGAACCCGTGCCCTCAAAGAGGAACAGATTTCTGGTCTGTTTCCCTAACCACTCGGCTATAGCGCCATACTTGGCATGCTGCTGACGCAAACAGCAGCAGCCAGCGCGGCGGCGAGAAAACAGCTTCAAAGATGAGGTTTGGTAACTTCAGGCGTTACACATAGCGGCCAAGAACATTTGTCGCATGTCCAATACTGAGTCAGTGCATGAAAAAGGCTGATGCGGCCCAGCAGGTTTCGAACCAGCACCCTCAAAGAGGAACAGATTTCTAATCTGTTGCCGTCACCACTCGGCTATATTGCCGCACTCGGCACGCTGCTGACATGCACCATCGCGGCGGCGAGAAAACAGTTTCAGAGATGGGGTTTGGTGACTTCAGGCGTTACACATAGCGGCCAAGGCAACATTTGTCGCATGGGGTTGTATGAAAAGTTGCCTCATGATCAGAGAGGACCGGATCTAACAGTCTCTTGTAACATATATATACTGCACGAAGCACGAAGTACGTATCATGCATTCCGAGTCGCCGTATAACCCCCACAGCTACCAAGAAGACCCCACAGGTGACGGAAACAAGCGGGACGATGCGAATCGGCGGTGATGACGGCGAGGGCGAGGACGAATAGGCCATTGCGTCGATGTCGCGTGTGGTGAAAAGGTGGGCAAGGTAGGTGAGGATGAGGCATGCGCGAGGCGCATCATCGTCGTCGGATGCAAGTGCATGAGCATGCGTGCGCACCGTGACAGACATTACTATCCAAGTTACTGTCTGCGTACAGCCGCGTGCTTGCGCGCATGCGGATGTCACATGGTGGTGTGGGGTGTGGCATGGCCGTGGTGGAGGGTCAATGAGGCCTTGAGGTGTCGTCCTACGAGAATATTGTGTCGGGGACTTGTGGTGTTCGTGATGAACTTGCAAAATATCCTTCTGTTGCCATGCAGGCCACGCGGCGAACAAACAAACAAACAAATAACCCGGAATCGACCGTAAGCTATTATGGTGAAAGATTCACACGCGACGGGTCCATTTGCTGATGGGAAAAAATTCCGGCATGCAGAAACCCTCCTCTACTTCGTGGGAGTCGAAGCTGGCAGTTAGTCTATGTCGGGTCCTATCTGGTTCAAGCAAACATACATCATAATGATCATTGATTATGAAAATCTACATTTTACCACCACATGCCCTGACCAGGGATACAGTCTCTATGATACGTAAAGCAGGAGCCCTCCCAAGCCTGGTGTATCACTAAATTATTGTTAATTCCAACTGGCACGCAATTCCGCATACACGGATCCAAGCGACGTAGTATGTATAGCAATCCAACCGTGTCAACATATTATCCCGATATTGAGCGTACCTACACTTGTACATCTAGAACGTGCAACGTGATTTAGTACCCAGAACCCCTGCGAATAGATCGTCCGGTTAACATATTATCGCTCAACGTCACTACAAAGTCCGGCCTGTAGGGTCCATGCGAAGAGAGTCAAGTCATAGCTATCTCGGACGAGAACGTGACAGCGTGATGGAAACAAGTCCGATGGTCTTTATAACATCAGCAAGGATGCTTGCTAGAATATCCATACACCGGCGCAGATGGCTGCGAGGAGTGAGATGCCAAGCGAAATGACTGGCGCTCGTAGCGCTCCAGCACCACTCCACCCTGGGGGTACTCCGAGAACTACAGAGGGTTGCGTAAGGTAATACGTGGATGTTACAACCTGGCCTTGTGCGTTGGTCGCTATCAGGGTATATTGATCCGAAACCACCGGAAGCGCAGTTGTACCTGTTGTGGCCGAAGCAAGCATTGGTAGGTACGTGCTAGTTCCGAGTTCCGAGTCAACGATTTCGCCCAAAGTCGCAGCAACAGCAGTGTTGAAGGCGTAGGGTGGCGTCGTATAAGTTGGAGTCGCCAAGAGGTAGTTGGGTAACGTGGTTGCCACGGTGGCGGACGCAGAGGAGAAGAACGAAGCAACGAAAGCAGGGGACTCGACAGGCGCCGAAGAGTTTGTGAGCGCGTACAAGCCAATCATTGGAGGTTGTACGTAGTCGATACCGTAACTGTTCAAGTGAGTGCGTGAACACGAGGAACAAGGTTCCTACTCTAACGTACCTCCAGACAGAGTATACAGTGCGTAAAAACGGCGTTCCTAAGGAAGTCGTTGTAAAAGCAGCTTACACGGAGCAGGGTTCTGTCTTACCAAGCTGCCAGTCAATACCATCTGTACTGGGCGGCGAAGCCTTCGGCCAAGACAAACATAGGTTGGGATCCCCTGCCGTGGGACCGATTATATAGTCGGTAGGCTGAAGAACAAACGCAGTCCCATCTCTGCTACATTTGTTAGCGGGGACTTATAGAAGATGGCTGTCGCATACCCAAAACTAAATGTCACGGTCGCAGACGACGCACAAGGGATCGCCCATTGTCCACCTGAGGATGATTCAGTCGATCATTTGAATGTCCAGCAATATCTACCCACTCTCATCTACAAGCCGACTGTCAGGGAAGAGTGCATACAGTCGCGTCACCTACAAAGAAGAAGTAAGCTCGATGGTATACATACCCTTACTCGAGATTACCCACATCTTGGTAAGGTCCGTACAATCCAGGCGTTCCTCTACGTATACTCACCCTCAGCATGCCATATCCATGGTATGATCCGAAAACACTTACACATCTAAAAGTGCAATCGAAGAGTTTCCAGTGGGTCCGGGATACGTGGGTATCGGGGTCAGCGCACTCCTATTTACCTACCAAAAGGTGAGCAAGCGCCAGTTACCATTTCGCATGGTACATACTGCGAAGCCCGTCATATGAATGGCCCAATACATATATCCTGAGGTATTCGTCTGTGTTCCTACCGGAGAAAAGGGAACTACCTCATTCCAGACGATCTTGCTCGCATTCTGTACAACCGAGACATCAATAGCACCTGGAAGTTGTCGGTGGATCTAATAAGCTTGCTGATCACTATGACATAATCGTCCCTCACCTAACGCAAGCGATCCAGTCGAGTTTCGTGTCAAGCGCAATCCGAAAATGGGGTAGTCGAGTATGCCTTGTTGAGACAAACTTGCGAGAAACGGTGAGGCTACAAACCACAACAAATCGGTTTGAAAGCAACGATCTCACACGCGAAACACGCACCATTCGAGGTGGATGAGTAAATTTCCGACAGTCGAGAAAACCCAAGCCCGAGAACGCCACTAATATCTTCAACGAGCGTGACATTTGAGTTCGTCACCACGCCTAGTATGGAGTTCAAGTAGGCTGTGATCGGTCATTGAAATGCAACGATGAATCAGCATGCTCACCGAAAGCTTGACGGGGCACCGTCACGTTCGAGGCCTCGACAGACTCCCTTGCAACAAATCCGGATGCGCCTTGAAAAATCCACGATGTTATCGGATAGCTCGACAGCAGAAACGCTGAGAAATACATACTGGTGCCGTCGGCATAACTGACGCTGAACGAGGTATCGTTGTTGTTGACCGAAACAAACGTCGGCGACGCATATGTCAATGGATATTTCGGAACCGCCGCGCAAGTCGTTGTGCTACAAGCCGTCGAGACCAACCAGACTATCGAACGAGATCATTCATTTTCAGCAGAGGCAAAATATACAGAGAATTCCGACGAACAGTCAGACGACCCAGTGTCTATTGACGCGCGAAAGCTGATTTGGCCGGCTTGAATGACAGTATAGTAGGTACTTTGAGGAATGAGTGCGCCTGCTTTTCTACCAGTTGTGAATGAGCGCTTACCCGTCGTCAGCTAATGAGACAGGGGAAATTCCATTGCTGTTCGGTGCAGTGCTGTTTGACTGGGATACATTTGACAGCAGTTGGCTCACCTGCACGCTCGGCAGGGTTGTCGATGAGCTTGCTAAGGCTGTTCCCAGGCAAAAAGAAAGAGCGAATAAAGATAATGCTGAGAACGAGCGCGACATCTCAGTGAGCATCTACTGAGACTCTAACATCCAATGCGGGTGCGCCGAGAGCGCTGTGAAAGTATATGAAGAAAGACTCGCTTGCCGTTTCGATCACAAAGTGGCGACACTGACTGCAACCGCCGGGGTAATAAAATATGACCGCACAACCTACTCGCCAAACCGGATCAATGATGTTCAGTTGCCATGGGGACAGCCTAAACGTAAAAGCTGGGTGGACTTATTCGGAGCATGCGCTCAATCAAGGGATGTATAATAGTATCGCAGAGCAAACCAAAGTATTTGGAGTGTAGAAACACAGGTATCCAGAAACACACATAACTACACATGTAATACATCCAAACATTCCAGAACGAACACAGTCACTGGGGGGAAACGCACGCTGTAATAAGACGAGGCTAAAAGACGAAGGGGAAAGGATAAGGAGCGGCGGGTATGACAAAATGAATACGACATAAGTAAAGGGGGATGAACTTCTCAAAGATAGGTCTAGAACGTCTCCGGAGATTCGTTCACCGCTTAGCGAAGACCTTTTTCAGGAGAGCGAGCACCTTCGGCACATTCAGTTGAACATACTCCAGGTCTAGCAAATGCTTGTTATCTTTTTGCTATAATATGGCTCGATTGAGTACTGTGTCGGTTAAGAGGGACAAGTGAATACCTTCTCCAGTAGATCATCAATTTTTAGATCCATCTCAAGAATCGCTTTCTCCCGTCCCTTGTAGTGTAGTGAGATGATAAAGGTTCCAGGACTTGGTGATGTAATATTAAAGTAGATGTTCGGGCGGCTGCAGTAAGGGGCGAGAGTCAGACAATAGCATTCATGGAACCAGGGGACTCACCGGTTGTCTGGGACATTGCTCTCGACAATGATTCCTTCCTTCTCCAACTGTGCATGAGTAAACCGATAGGGACCAAGGACGGCGCTGCGCGAGGGCTTCCTTTCTCTCCCGCCCACAGTGACAACACCGACACCCGTCGTGCTTCCCTTGTCCTTGGAAGCGGTTAAGCGGACGTTTTGCAAGTATGCTTTGTACTGTTCAAGCTGCGAACGCAAGTAGCTGTTGTGATCACAAATCGTTTTGTAGACAGCCTCCAGAGACTTGGTCTCTAGCAGTACCTTATCGCGGAGATTACCTAAATGGACAAGTTCTGCAGACACCTCTTCCTGCATGAGCTTGAAGCCGTCTCCCTGGTCAATGATCTTCAGCTCCTCCAGCTCGCGCATCATTTCCTTAACTTTGATACCCTTGCGCACAAGAGTAGCATCTTTGGTGGTCGCTGCGCGTTCCGCTAGCGCTGCGAGGTTGTAAGGCCGCTTTTCGGTAGCGTGGGGGGGGAGAGAACGTATGAGTTGGACGAGAATGGACTTCGTCTCCATATATAGCATGTCACTCTGGGAGATAGAGTCCATAAGTGCCGTATGCAGGTCTTGGACAGGAGTCTCCCAGCGACTGTACAAGCTCAATTCGATAGTACGATTCTCTTTACGAGGGACCTGAGACGGAGCAGGGCCAAGTTCATCGGTAAGAATACGTAGATGTTGTTTATCATTTGGTGACTGCACGGTGCTAAGTGAACAAGATCCGTTCAGGGGTCAACTTACTCACCAGGGTTTCAATATGCTGCAAGATCAATGCGTGGGTGTTGTACAGCTCATTCATAGTAATGTGAATCGTAAGATCCTTCTTGGAGAGTGCCATGTATTGGTCCATCTGCGTATAACTGTTACCAAAAACCCCGAGTTCCAATCAAAGGATCACGCACCTCCAAAGTGTCATAGAAGTCGCCAACCTCGCACAGGCTATTAAGGAACTGGTTGATCCGTGCTTTGTTATTCTCAACGAACGGATTCAACGTGATCATGTATGCCTCCTTTGCGTACGACGGCTTATTTGCGAGGTTCTGAAGCATCTTTGCTATCTATAGAACGCAAGGTTTAGAGACAAGCACGACGCATGCCCAACAACGACGGCTCACCAGCGTCAACGTCCGCCGGGGATGTTTAGCAGGTACACCATCAACTAACATGTACGCCTGAGGCGTAACGATTGCAGGATTGATGAACCGCAGGAAGAAGAAGCCACCTATGAGGGAGCAAATGGCATAATCTGTGGCCTCCGGATATTTCCGCTGTCAAGCTATGTCAGTAGGTAGGAATGATCACGAGGAAAAGTTACTATACACGAGTCAGACTCCTGATTTGTTTGCAAATCCACCGAATGCCGTAGGGAACACTTTCCATACTCTCGATGATGGTGACAAGGAAACTGTTGGCGATCTCCATTAACATGGTAAGTCGAGGGGCGATGATCGCTTGAACATCAGCGTTTTCCGAAGCAATTTCGGGAGGAACGCCACGGGGAAGATTCGGGGGTAGTGTTCCGGTCTCTTCCTCGATTTGATTGATCATTTGCTCGTAAACCTAGTCAAAGTGTTCGTCGAAGAGGGAAATGCTGAGGAGAGATCAAATTACCTTTACGGGATTTATCTCAAGGTTGAGATCTTTGTGTTCTATGAGGCTGTTGATGCGCTCTGCGAGAACACCTTTGAGGTAGCTTTGACCCGGACCACGACGAGTGTAAGTGGTCATCATGCGGGAGACAGGGGTGTTGGCTCGTAATAGGGAGCCGAACTCCGTGGCGGTCTCAAACTGGGCGGATAGCACTGACTGGAACATGGTAAGGAGCAAATGCTCCTCGCGACTCTCGTACTGGTTTCCATACAGAGTGAACATTACAGTCTGGAGAAGCGTGTCAATTTCAGACAAGCTGACGAGTCGACAGAGGTTGGCGATGTGGCGGGGCTCGGACTGAAGGAGGAAAAAAAGATTTGAATACTGCTGAAGCTTGCGATCGTCGGGATAATGACCCTCGGTTGGATCGACATCTTCTAGTGTCCGTTCGACTTCCCGTTGCTGGATTGTGTATGAGAGACGGAGGACGAGTGACAAAGAGTATGCAGACGCACTTCGTCAGCTGCCATTCGGTTCTGGATGAGAAGGGCTATCCGCGAGTCAAGGTAACGAACATCCCGCTCAAGGACGAAGTTTTTCTTTGACTGAACAGAGATTTTACCCTTGAGGTCTCGCAGGCGTTTCTGGGCTGTTTAGAAGAAGTGAAGAGACATATGGGGGGTTGATATGAGCGAGAACAGACCTCTTGCCAAATCATCCTCGACCTCGACATCCTGCTCTGCAGCCATGCTGAACAGTGCGGTTACACTATAGCGGTTGTTGTTTCTGTTGGTGAGCCGTCTGCCCATCGTAGAGACGGAGGAAGACGACTGGTCGATGTAGGACATGGCGAGATAGGGAATGAGAATGGGAGGGGAGTAAGAGGGCCCAAGTTAAGTTTGAAATGAAAGGTTCCGAGATTGACCGAAATGTGTATGATACGGGGTCGAGCTAATGAGTGAGAGGGGGAGGAGGAGGAGGAAGACAATAACCAACCAGTGGCTGAGGTGAGAAACGAGTGGCGCGACAAGTCCTCTGAGATGCCAAACCATCTCAGCATCCCTTTCAAAAAAACTTACCCCGCTCTCATCCGTCCTCGCGTACGCGACTACCTCAACAACCACTCACAGGACCACCCAGATCGATATAAGCTCGACATCGCCTTCTGGGAAGATCTTCGTGCCCCCTGTATCGCCCACAACGTCCGCACAGACGCCGTCAATGCTTTCCTCAGGTCCGTCCCGCGTCTCCCTCCAAAAAACTCGGTCTGACCTTGTCTAGTTATCATGCTCAGCTTGTATTCGTGCTCATAAAGCTTCCCTCAGATGTCCGTGCCACCCGCTGTCCGTCGATCCATCCTAATCCGTCCCAAACTAGATCGGCCTCGAGTTTTCTTATGCTCATGTCTTTGCCCCGTCATCATCCGTCCCCGTCACGCTCCGCAGCCTCACCTTCGAAAGGGCCGCGACGCTATTCAACTTAGCCGCCCTCTACTCTCAGCTCGCTGCCTCCGAGGACAGGTCCAGCCAAGACGGTCTAAAGCGGGCAACTCTCTATTACCAGGTCCGTCACGAACAGTTCATCTCCTTATCGTCCAATCTCAGCCTTGACTCCAGAACGCCGCTGGGACATTCGCTTTCCTTCGCACTTCAGCATTGCCAAAACTCAACATTCCGCCAGACGCCGAGGAAACTCCTCTCGATCTAACCACACATTTCATCCGTAGTTTGGAATTCCTCATGCTTGCCCAGGCACAGGAGTGTGCCTGGCAACGCGCCGTCGCAGGTGCGCGACGTGTTTCATCTTGTCAAACCCAGTCTGTTCCCATCTGTCATGCAACAGACCATTACAAGAATAGTCTTATCGCAAAGTTGGCAGCCGGAGTGGCGTCGCTCTACACTACTTCCTTGGATTCCTTGCGATCCGCTTCTCCTCAAGTCCGTGACGGAGTGCCATCGGTAACTTTGCAGATTGCTTGCCACCCAACCCATGCTCATCCTATCTCGAGACCTGGTCCCCCCACCTAGAGACAAAACAACGCCATTTTCGTGCAGCAGCGCAGTACAGAAAGAGTATAGACGATCTCGAAACTAACAAGTCCGCATCAGATCATTCCGCATTACGATGACTGAACCCTCTTGCAGTTATGGTGACGAGCTACGGCGACTGATCGACGCAGAAGCCGAGGCAAAACAAGGGTACAGTTCGGTCAAACGCAGCGCCGTCTCTCCTGCGGTCGTACAGGATATCAAAGTATTATATTCTTGCCAAACCGAACCGTGTTTATCCTGACATTGGTTAAGTCCCTGTTAGACGTCTTGCAGAAAAATCTTGCACGTGCCCAGCGCGATAATGATCTGATTTACCACAGTGATATCCCTCCATCCTCTGCGACCACGCCAATCCAAGACGTTATCATGGTCCAGAGCAACCTTCTGTCTGGGCTCTCCGATCCGAAAAGCGTAGTGGGTGATGATCGTGTCCTCTTCGGGGAGTTGCTTAGCTGGGGAGTTAGAGAAGCTGTTAGTACGTTGGTCCTAGCTGTTACCGAATCTCAGTATTCGATCTGGTCTTCAGATATCTATAACGATAACAGGCAAACCCTTATCAAAGAGAGGATAACCGACTTTGCACAAGAACTTGATAATGAAATTGATCAGTCCGTGCCCGCCTCTCCACCCGTGTCCCTTTACTCACCGTAGATACAGGACTTTACGTTCTCTCAACCTTCCGTCCTCACTCGAAGCACTGGAACGTCCCATTGGACTTCCTCCGAGCTTTCTGAAGAAAGCCAATGAAGTTAGATCTGAACAAGGTCCGGAGCGCATCGAGACTTACCTGGACGATGTTGAACTCTTGGCTCGGCGAGCCATGGCAGTCCTGGACCAAGTTTGGTGATAATAATTTCTTCCCATGGCACGATGTACTTAGCGTCACTTCCAGGCGATGGATGTGTTGGATAGTGAAGCATCCGAGGACGAAGCAGCGCGGAAAGAAATCTCGATGAGCAGACCACCCTCACATGAAGCCAACCGAGAACTCGTCCAGAAACAGGAGAGATACAGGAGTGTTCTCATAGAAGCCGCTGGCAGTGACGAGATCGTTCGCCAGAAATGGGGGCAATGGGAGAAACCTATTTTGCAGCTAGTGTTGGACAAGGTAGAGGTGTATTCGTTGAATCATTTAACTGCACTCATGGCAGCCTAGGATGAGTTGGAAAATCTTGTGCCCTCTTCCACTATATCGACGGCCGGAAAGACGCAGGTCTCGAGCAGCCAAACTCTAGTACATGCTCGTGCTCTGCGGGGTCTCTTGGAATCACTTGATGACGTCTTTCACAGTCGTGGCGAGCTTGTGTCCAGGGCGCAACGGCGCGGCGAGGTCGATGATATCAGCCCCCGTATCATGACAGCTGCTGGGAAATTCAATTGTGATGCTGAAATCACTCCCGCGATGTTCACCGATGTTTCGGACGAAGAACTTGCTAAATATGACAAATTCATCCAAGGCCTTGTGGAGGGACAGAAGAAACAGGAAGGATTGTTAGAAACTATCAAGGTTCGTCCTGTTACCACGTCATCCTCTCATATGTTACATCCCTATCTAGTCCACAAACGGGAAATTCCTATCTTCCCGGAAGGAGGATACTTCTGTCAAAGAGCGTGAACAAGCATTACAGAATCTCGACGTTGCCTATGCGAAATATCGCGAAATCACACGCAATTTAGAGGAAGGGCACAAGGTATGCTTCATGCTGTCGGTCCCACAAATCATGGTGTTCACGTGAAACAGTTTTACAACGATATGAATAACATCCTGACGCGGTTCAAAGAAGCATGTTGGATTTGGAGCAACGCACGCAGCCAAGAAGCACAGTAAGCAAACATTAACGTCACTCTCTGCCCTTGTCCGACGCAGCATTGATAGGACGTTTTACCGCAAGTTCTCCTCGATGTCCATACAAGAGACGAGCGTCGTCGAGCAAGCGAGCGTAGAGGAACCACCGATGCCTTCTGAGACACCACGTCGCCAGAAACGGATTGCAAATTTGCCTTCTTTGTCCTCTGCAGAGTGGCAGACGGAAGAACTGCCTCCGCCACCGAGCTCAAAGGGTCGGTGAGGACGGCGGTGTCTGGGAGACGGCTGAATTTGATACCAGCTTCAGGGGTACGCAAAGTAGCATACAAGAGCTTACAGTAAATGTATATACATGACTGAAAGTGACGGATCCTAATCCGCTAATCTAAGCGTTGTTCTCGTGAGCATGGGAAACGTTGCAAAGGGACGCAGTAACGAAAATGATCTTAAAGTGTCACGTTCATGGTATACACGGAAGCAGGCAAATGCGAGGCGCGTGGCGTCTGAGAACCTGAAGCGCAACCGGAGCTTACCCTCGTAGTAAAGATGTCCGTACAGGACGCCTGACCAGTGATGAGACGATAATGGGTAAGACATGCAGCGAGCACCATCCCAGAATTGGCATCGCGAAAGTAAGGGCATATATACACATTAACCGTCAGTTTGCAGCGTTACCAGCCGCGATATCGCGTTGGAATGTTTCGTCGTAACCAACGCATTTCATACACCACGATAGGATGGTCTGTCAAGTTCGTCCGTGAATATCACAGTTGAATACGATCAGAAGACAGATGTCGGACAACATAGTAACCTTTATCAAATGCACGGAGAATCTCCTCCGGGGTCGCGTAGAATTTTCGTTGGTACCGAGTGTATCTCGGAGCTCGGTGGCGGTAAGAGTTTCTACCGAGCCTCTTTTGAAGCACGATGTTTGCCCGTATATCTATCCTCCACCCGTGCGTTGAGGCCCTGGTAGCCCAGATCTGCTTAACGACGCCGAAAATGAGGTAAAAGTGACCGCCACTCGGGACTAGATATGTAACTTTGGTGCTGGAGATCACCATCCGTCTGGCATGAGCGAAGGTGCTGGCGTGCGTTGATACTGCCCGGCGTATAACCAACAGTTTGCCTTCAGCCTAACTAACACCCGTTCGATTTGAGACCACTCACTCGCTTCTGGATATGTGGAAGATGCAATGAATAATCCTGGAGCTTCAGGCCACTGAGGCGCATGCGGATCAAAGAAGAGGTTCGTCTTCCAATCTGTGGCAGGTAGTATTTCTGGCCGGATGTTCGGAAGGGTTGGTTGTGTGCTTCCACCCCATTGCTTGGAGGTGAAGGTCTTGGTCCAGGTCCACATAATAACATGGAATGAGTGCGATCCGGCGATTGACAACATCATTTCAGAGAGCATTTCTTCCTTCTTGATCTCAACCTTGCCCTGCAAGACAAGGAATTACTTAATGTACAGTGAGGGAGGAGATGCAATGTTTCGAACATATGGAAATACAATGGCTAGCTCTCTTCTTCTTTCTTGACAGTGCCTTTAAGGATATCATTCTCGATGAAACTTGAGGTGTTTTCGGATACTGGAGGATTGTCTCCGTAAAGCTGTTTCCTCGATCCTCCACCCTTCCTCTACGTCGCGGAGACTGGCGAACGAAAAAATGGTATGAAACCTGTGTCCTCCTGATGAGCAGGGATCACAGAATCAACGAGTTTCGATGCTCTTGGACACTGGACAGGCGTCAGTTTCTCGATGTGCAAAGGAGTGTGTTTGAAATATTGGCGAGAACGTGGAGGACGGGGTCCGTACATAGTGGTAATCAGTATCAGACACGACACGTGCATGAACGACAGTACTGTATCGAAAGGATGAACTCGAAAGACACCAAGGACAACAAGGAAGGAGACGCTAATTCTCTTCCTCCTCCTCCCTACACCCCGCCACGACCGCCTCCGTCTGGCTATCGCATCGCACTCAACGTTTCCTCTCCCTTTCCCAGCCCGTCGTACACCAAAGAACCCCCCTGCTACGACGGTGACGGCACTGTGTCCCCCCTCTTCCTTGGCTCCGCGATATTCAACAACTCTGTTCACCCATGCAAAATCGCCCCACATCTGACCCCACCTTGCCGTGTCCCCTATGGCGGTTCCGAGGTTCATCATTATGACCGCTATGACCTCCTCCCGTTCGATCCAGAGACGATGGAGTGGGTACCTACCAGCCTCGGTCGCCTTCCTGCCCACCGCCGTCTCGTGCAGGGTGGCTACGAGGAGAATGGTGCAAAGCTCTACCATGCAATGGCCACCGTACGCGGTGGGAAAGTCCCCGGCAAAACCGGGGAACACCTTGTGAGTATTCCAATGCATGCTGGCTTGCCACCAAATGATCAGTACTCCAGGGAGGGTGTCATGTGGCATACGGCGGGATGGAACATATCATCACTCGCGGGTACGACATATTGTGAGTCAAGTTTCGAAATCCCCGGTCTAGTTGATGCAATATGGATAGGTGCTGGAAATGATTGTATGGAACTTGCAATGCACCTCGTCGGTGAAATCCATCCTTGTACACTCAATGACCAGGGGCGGTACCTCTTCTGAATCGCACGAAACCAAAAGGTTTTACACCAGGAGCTTACATCACACGGTCAATGTACCAAATCTGAGATTTGAACTTTTATCGTGCCCCCTCAACTGGCTGTGAATGGTTCTGCTGTGCAGACTGGTGAGGTTGCAACATCCCCGCCCCTAAAGCTTGGGTACGGAAAGCCAGTCCACGGGTCTTTTCGATGACCGACTGGTATACCGGGAGTGGTGAGCGATGAATCTCAATCACGTTCTTTGGTTGACATTCGCATGAGAAATATGTTGAGACATCGATGCATATACTCACCTTTTCTAGGTCGATCTTTGCATCGGCACCCATCCGAGTCTCGCGGATGAGATTAACAATCCACTTTTCGCCTTCATCCTTGGTAAGATTCAGTCTCTCCGACAAATCCCTGTAGAAGCGAAAATGAGAGGTATGCCGATTCCCTCAAGGACCATGTCCGACGTACCCGATATCGATGCGTTGATGTATGCGGCAGTATGCCTCGCTGATCAAGTAGCGAGCATTGTCCAAGAATTCCTCTCTAAATTCTCCGAGGAAAAAGTCGTCGCCGACAACACGCTCCGCAACTGCTAGCTCCCGTTGGGCAGCTTCAAAATCAAATTCAACGTAGAGCTCCTTAAGGAAAGAAGTGATGGGATCTTGATATTGGTACTCTTCGGTTTGGATGACTTTGACAATCTCCCGGATAGAATGTCGCACACGCGAAGAGGTCGTGTTTCCGGTAGCAGATTTTCGGGAGAGAATTGCAGCGGTAGCGATGTATCGCAGAATCCAAGGGGAAGAGGTTTGGATGGTGTTGAGGTAAGTAGGGGAGAGGAAAGTCTCGAGAAGAAGCGTACGGCCTTGAGGGTGATTGAAGTAGACAAAGAGCGACCAGTGTACAAGCCACGTCCGCGAATGCAACTGGCCAAGGGCGGCAGACTCGGTAGGACTCGTCAAAAGAGACGACGGTGAACGAGAGTCGACGACGTCCCGGAGCGTGTTGAGCTCTTCAAGAGCAGTCTCCCATTTTCCTGTGAGGATATCTGAGGCTAGTTTTCCCCAGTGTGCGGAGGTGTTGAGTTCGGTATCGGTGGAGAGAACGCGGAAGTGATACAAGTAGTCCGCTGCGCCGCTGTAGTTTCCGTACGTGTATTGGAACTGGCCAAAGTTGTACAGCGCAGTGATTTGTTCTAATGTGAGCTGGAGGGAGGCACTGAGCAGGTCACGAGGACGAGATATCGAGCAAGCATACGTTGTATTTGTCTTTGAGATGCTGCAGGTTTTGATTTTTATCCTGGCGGAGTGCTTGTGCGACCTCTGGGTTCTCGATCACGTCCAGAACGGCCTGAGCCTCTAGTTGTAACCGCTCGTTTGTCGAGACGGCCTTTTCTCGCTTTCCAGAGAATTCTGGGGAGTCGCAGATTAAGATATAATGTCAGACTTGGGGATCCGGAGGTAAACAGACCTTGGGGAACCTTCTCATCGGGGTGCAGCTGCTCGAACAGGCTGACCGCATAGTCGACCATGTTAGTGCCCTTCGCGAGCTCATACTGGGCTGCCTGGACCTGTTCGATTGGAAAGAGCGAAGTCTCTACGAGATGAGCCAGCAAAGGAAAGGCGAGATGACGATCCAAGTACGGAATGATTGTCTTTGAGAGATCGTACTCGGCCATTTTTTTTTCTTGCTGTTACTAGTAGATCGTCAAAGGATATATCAGCACAGCCACAACCCCTTGGGTCAACCACGTTTGCTTTGGACTGTGCCATAAACCTGCACCACACCCACCATGACCGCAATTACGAGGAACCTCCCCTGGTTCATTGTAGACCTAGGGACTGCAATCATTGGCGAGGCAAGTACCTTTATGATTCACCCTTCATCGTGAGCGAACGTGTGTTTTAGAAATGCTACTCTTCTCTGGTGGAGAACCTCAACCTTGGTGATGTAGACTGTCTCAAATACTCGCTCTCCAAGGGATTGGGCATCGGCATCGTCGTTGGGGGATCCATCATGAAGGTTCCCCAGCTAATGCTCAGTAAGCCTTTGATCGCTTGTCCCCCGCGCCAAAAATTCATGCTGCCCAAGTCCTGTCCGCGCAGTCTGCTCGCGGCCTCTCCTTACCTGCATACATACTCGAAACCCTCGCGTACGCTATCACAACGGCGTACTCCTACAGGAACGACTTCCCCTTCTCTACCTACGGAGAGAACCTTTTCCTTACACTCCAGAATACCCTCATTACATTTTTAATCGTCTACTTACCTTCAACACCGCTCCGAAAGGCACAAAATACCTCAGGGCGACTTGCTGTTACGGCTGTAGGAACAATTGCTTCTGCCGTCGCCCTGTACGCCGTGCCGAAGGAAAGCCTGGCGTTTTTTCAACTCGCTACCCTCCCACTCTCGTTGTTTTCAAAGCTCCCTCAAATCATGCAAAACGCTCGTTCCCAGTCGACAGGCCAGCTTTCAGCCTTTGCCGTGATTGCCCAAATTGCGGGATGCCTTGCGCGCCTCTTCACCACCGCCACCGAAGTTGGCGACATCATCGTGACCGCAGGGTTTGCCCTAGCCCTTATTCTAAACGTCATAGTCGGGGTACAGATGTGGATGTACTGGGGCAAAGATGACAAGGAGGTATACTCGAAGATGCCCATTGGCGTAGTACATGAGAAGGAGGAGTGGACACATGTGAAGCACCAGAAGGTCGACGTTGTCGTCCCTCCCAAGATCCCACTCCCTCCCCCTCGTCATGCCACCGCGTCTCCTTCAGGCAGGAAGTGGGCTCGGAAAGTGGATTAAATAGATCCCTGTAATTGGTCTAGGAATGACTGTCACTATCTATCAGATGACACGCGCAAGGGCTGGGGTGAGAGTGCAGGATATCGTGCGGTTACCGAAAAGACCGTCGTGGCTTTTGACTTTCCTCCCACTTTTTCCACCATTCGGGGGTTGATGCGGCACGCGTCTCTTGCCACTTTTGTGCTTTCTCCGGGTCAGCCTTGAGGAATGCCTCGAACAGATCGACCATAAATTTCGTCTCTCCGTGTGCCCCTGGCTTCAGTGGGGTATTCTGGTTCTCATCCAGGTTCATGTTCTAGGTCATCACTTAGCGCATGCGAGGTTTGTATCCAGAGCGAACTTCTCACCTTGAGGATTGACTTGAAAAAGGAATGAGCCCTGCCCATGTGCAACCACTTGTGGACAGGATCCACTTCTTCCTGCGTCCACTCGCGAATTCTGGGATCCTCCATGTTGATCGGGTGTCTGGCCACCATAGAAACGGGTGCGTTTCGTTTTTGAAGTTTATCGTTCAACCACGAGGATAGCTCATCGGAAAGAAGATTGTCACCCATTGGGTTAACCACGGTGGCGCGGATCTCGGCGTCCTCCGGAGCGCTCCCAACCTCTATGTAGTCGTCCTGACCAGCCACGAGTTCTTCAAATGGGAGTCGGACACTGTCCTCAGTATCTGGATGAGGGATATGAATATAATGGACTCCCTAGAGCAGAAGCGATCTTAAATGCAACTCGCATGACATCTGCAACAAAGTACTCACGGGTTCACTGTGAGCCGCTAATATTATAGTCACGGGCGGCCAAGGCTCCCGTGAGATATATTGTGCGAGATACACTGGCAAAAGAACAGGATAGGCGGCAGCCTGTCGAAATCTCAGAATGCAGAGTCAATCTGTGGCTATGGTTGCGTACCAGGCTCATCTTGACTGATTGTGGATTAAAACGCATGTTTTCACTAATGACAGCATCCGTGTAGGAGAGACTGCGTGTTCTGTCAAGGATATCGAATGGTAGGACGTTATATGGGAGACACATCACATCGAGTCCCCACTGATGTGCTAAATCGGGCGAGAATGGTTTAGCGAGCTCAATGTGCGCTGGTGGATCGCGGACCAGGATGCGGCCGAAATCCACGCTAAATCCTACATTAAATACTTTGGAACGCGAAAATCCAGGAGAAGCACGGGCATGAGCATACCTGGTAGGTACCTATTGAACGGTGATTAGCACCGAGAGGAAACCTGTCTAGATGCACCTACAAATCCTCGAATTGCACCGTGGTAGTTTCACTCTGCTAAGAAGTAAGGTCAGAGCCACAAACGTGTGATGTGACAAACCTGAGATCCTTCCGTGTCAGACTCTGAAGAAAGCCAGGCCACGGCATTCAGCTCAGCACGTACGAACCAAGTCGGAAAGTATAATGGCTGGATGCGTGTTGGTTGGAATGACCGGAAACCATTCATGGGGAAATATTTGGCGAGGATAGAGGCAATGAGCGTGGTGAATGGCACGTTAGGTTCCCCCTTGCGCGATCTGCCAACATAGCCAGCCACTGAAGCAGCAACACCGATATGAGAGATGGCATCTTCCGGGGAGAAAGCAAAGGGAATTGCTGCAAAGACAACGGTTAAAGCCATGTCACCGCTATGCATTGGGAAAGGATGACCTCTGACTTTGGAGTGATAATTTGGGAGTGCTGAAGCAGCCTCTGAGTAGTGTCTGCGCTGAGTCGCAGTGAAGGCTCTCCGAGAAAGATGCGGTCGATTCAGAGTCAACATCGCCCGCTGGATGTCGTTGAGCGCAACAAGTTTGTAGCGTCCAAATCTAGTTCTCTACAGTACGCGAGTTTTGATCACGTGCCAACGCGATATACGTGTCTGCAATGATCTCAGTTAAGGTCAGCTACTAACTCTCATTTCCTCAGCAACGATGCCAACGTCGTCCGTGCTGGTCTTGCTCCTCCTGATAGCCCTTTCTGTCCTTGTCAGCGCAACAGATCTATATCAAGCATTAGAGTGTCAGTCCAAGACGCGCACTGAACGGCACAACCCTTTTTAACTCATGTATCACTTCCAGTGTCCAAACAGGCTTCAGAGCAAGACATAAGAAAAGCCTACAAGCGTCTTAGCCGTAAATACCACCCAGACAAGAACAAAGAACCAGGAGCAGAAGAAAAGTTTGTCGAAATAGCACACGGTAGCAACCATTCGCCGTCGTATGTATACAGGCAGGACTGACGGTGGTTACAGCGTATGAAGTGCTTTCGGACTCAACTGTAAGTCGAAAACATGCATTAACTGACATGACCCCCATTCTTTTATTCACAGAAACGACAAATCTATGACCGGCATGGCGAGGTAGAATCACTGTTGACTTCCTCCGACCAATGCTGACCGGCTGTCAATGATACACAGGAAGGTCTGCGTGCACATGAAGGCGGGCAACAACAGCATGCCAACCCTTTTGACGTTTTTTCCAGCTTCTTCGGTGGTGGTTGTGAGTTCTCCAACCCCATGTATAACAGATCTATCTCATGCACCACAGTCACACACCAGCAGCAAACACGTCGAGGGCCGACAGTGTTGATGGAACTCGAGGTCTATCTTAGCGATATGTATGTGTTTCCATCCGTGATTGTTTCACCATGTGAATGGCTTACCCTTCCCCAGGTACAAGGGAGCTAATATCGACGTGGGTTTCCCCGTTGTTCGCTCGTGATGAGTGTTCACGTCTTCAAATCAGTTTTCATTGAGAAAACATGTCCTCTGTGACCACTGCAGAGGTTCCGGCGCCGCGTCTGATGGCGACATCCACACCTGTCGTGGCTGTGGAGGATCCGGTGTCAAGATGTCCAAGCAACAGATATTCCCTGGCATGTTCGCGCAAACCCAAACCGCGTGCAACGAGTGCGGTGGACGCGGGACTGTGATTGTGAAGAAATGCCCACATTGCAACGGCGAAAAAGTCATCGAGCACATACAACCCTATACATTGGACATCGAACCTGGTATGCCGGAGGGACATGATGTACTATTTGATGGCGAGGGAGACGAGAGTCCTGATTGGGAGCCCGGCGATGTTATTTTGCGCGTACGCAGTAAGAAAGAGGAGGGTGGTTGGCGGAGGAAGGAGAGTACGCTCTACTGGGAAGAAACGATCGGCATTGATGAGGTATGTGTCAGGTCCCTCCAGTTAGAGTGTACTTATACCTTCCCACCCCTTTCTTACAGGCGCTACTAGGTTTCACGCGCAACATCACGCACCTTGACGGGCACGTGGTAGAAATTGACCGTACAAGTGTTACACAACCCGGTGAGTACACTAAGCGACACTTTTTGCACATTGCTTACACAATTTTAGGCTATGTGCAGATGTTCGAGGAGGAGGGGATGCCCCTGTTTGAACAGTCCGGGTATGGCAACTTGTATATAGAATACAACGTCGTTCTTCCTGTGGAACTCGGCTCTGATATGCGTCGAAGTAAGGTCCCATACTGTCTTCGAGAAGAATCTGTGACTCATTCCTCCCAATAACAGAACTCAGGGAAGTCTTCTACGGGTCTGGAGATCACCAGAGAGATGAGTTGTAGAGCGTAGACTAATTAGACAAAGTCTATTGGATATCCTGTTCTTGTGATTTGCCATGTTAGGCCGTGGGAGAGACCAGCCCTAAGGTGAGATGAGTCAGTATATATACCTGACACGCAGGCGTCTGCCTTTCTCTCGGGAAACCCCTTCGGCGTGGCTGCGGAGTGGTACGTTTTCTTTTCTACGACAAGTTTCGATGGCTGACTCGGAGTATCAAGCCACTTGGCCGTTGTCTGACTCGCCCGCCAGTACGATCTGCTGGTGTAGTGCGATGGAAGTGGAACGTCGTGGAGCCTGAGACGGTTCCTGACTTGCCCCGCCAGTATGATCTGCTGGTGTAGAGCGATGGAAGTGGAACGTCGTGGAGACGGTTCCTGACTGATGACCATCAATGATGTCGAGTTTTTTCATTCTCGATGTCGCGCAAAATCCCACATCTGATTAGCGATCGATGAGACAGCCACGGAGCTGGCCCGTCGAGGGTCAGTGAAGAGTATGTTTCATCTTGTCGTTGTTAGGGTCACGCTGACATTCCACGATAGTCCAGGTGGCAAGCTGTTGGACAGAAGGTGTACTACTTGAGTCAGTTCGGACGGCGAACCGAGACTGCGAAGTCGAGTCTCCTTACCAGCACCAGTTGTTACCGGAAAACGGGATATTCCCGTTTTGTTAGCCCAAATTAATTACCCCAGGTCATACAAGTCTCGGAGGATGTTGCGGTGGAGGATTTGTTTTCCTAGTGACTGTCTTCTGAGCCTACATTTCATGTCAAGCTGTGATATGTAGTCAATTATAAAGGTTTCCTAATTCTTGTCGTTCGTTCATGGCAAAGTGAAAAGAGTTATGACTACGTGACAACTTTCATTAACGCTACGCTAGCAAAGCAGAGTGGTAGGTCGTCTGGGATCAAAGTTCATGCCTTGGCATGGGGATGGAAGGGTAAGCGGTATTGTACACCAGAGAGTGGGACCAGCGACGCACCAGATATTTATATGATTTGCGATCGTCGCAGCGCTCCAAGTACTCTCGCTGTACCACGAGTCAGTGGTAGTATACCACACTGGATCACTGGAACCCACGTCTATCAATGTCTCAATTCGCTTTTTGATATCTTGTGGGTTAGGTTGGAATCGCATCGCCAGCTGCCGGGTGACTTCATTGATAAGATCATTGTGGGCCATCTGCTTTCGGTCCTTCATTACTCTGACGATGCAGGCCTAGAACCGGATTGCAGTCAGATAATATACCGCAGCACAGAATACTTCGTACCTCCGTTTGGTATTGCCGTTCTTCATCAATCCTATCCCTGGTTTCCTTCCGTTCCTCCGTACTTTCAACTTTAGCGGACACGGTGCCAATTTTGATTCTTTGCATCGGGCAACTGAAACCGCTATTGAAGGAGAAAGAGTCTTCAGGATTGATATCTCGGCCAGGCGGGTGCTTCTTCAAAATTTTGTACTTGGCACAGGCAAGGGATTGTAGATGGCGTTGCAGTTCGTGCTCTGGTATCAATGTCGTCGACTTGATTTCCTGCAGCCGAGAAGACCTAAGTGCAGATCCTCCATGATGATGGCTACCCCACATACCCCGTACGTTAAGAAGCCATCATCTTCCACGTCCTCAAAAAGGAGAAGGATGATCAGGGCGAACGTTGACACATTTAAATCATGTTTCCGGGCTTTAAACTGCACACGGACATCAGCGTTTCCGAGGGATGGTTGCCATGTTAACCGTCGACCTGAGTGACGAGAAAGGTAGTAGTGCTCGAAGGACTTGCAAGATCTGGTCAGGATCTCCGGAAGGACACATGTAGATGCAGTGTGTGACATGGGCCAAAATGTCGAGGTCATGACGGTCACCGATATTTCCAACTCGGGAGGCTGGAGAAGGACTGAGCTTTTCCTCCAACTTGGTAACACCCCTGGCTTACCGATATGTTTTGGAGGTGTTGTCGATAGCCTTGCATGATCTCGGAAGAAAGCTTCATATCATGGAACATACCCTCCAGCTTTTGCGTGAATTGGTAACCACACTCGACTTTGAGCTTCGCTAACATGCCACGCTCCGCATCATCGGAAACAGATCTACCAAAAAGCAGACGCTTGGCAAGGTGATTCTTATAGTAACGCTCGAACGCGTCCTTCTCGGTAAGGTATCTGAAAACCGTGATTGTCTTTTCCAGGACCAAGTCAACCTCGATGTCTGTTTTCTAGATCACAGGAGTGAGTAGCAACGGATCGCAAAAGTTCGATGTCAACCTACACCTTTGAGACCCTTCTTGAGATTTTCGTCGATAAACAGAGAAATAAACTCGGGAGCCTTCTCGTTAAGATTGACGAAGTCTTCGAAAGCCTGTACGGTTATATTAGCGTAAGGAACAAAACTCGCCGCGCGTAAATACCTCGTTCAGAGCGCTCTCGACTTCTCGATTGCTTCCAAATGCTTGTTTCCACAATCGGTCAAACCTGTCCTTGAGGTCTAGGACGTCTTGTACCCATTTCAACGCCAATGCTAAAGTTTGAGGTGGGCCCTGAGCACGGGGTCTCCCCTTTCCCTTTCCCTTTGACGCGGTCACTGGTGCGTCGGCCTCATCGATATCTACGTCAACGTCTTCTGCAATATCGGTGGTGATAGAAGACTGGTTGATGTCCTTGCCTCTGCGTAGGATGGAGTCCTTGAGTGAGCGCCTCAGTGTTAGAAGGCCAGTGGGAACCATTGTAAAGAGTCGATAGAGGTGGTTGAGGTCTTCTACTTTATCCAGGTCGATCATCGAGTCGAGTCCCGAGTTGGGCATGCTAATGACAGTGGACAGGTTCTGGGTCAAGAGGTACTGTTCGAGCGTCCTGAGTAACGGGGGGCCTGTCTGGGAATAGAGGTAGTGATGTGTTCTCGATGTTTCGGACACGAACCGACCCTCCGCCTACACGACATCAGTAAGGTGACGGTAGCCCTGCAAACATGAGACTGACTCTCCGTAGATACTCTGGAGCATCACAAGTGGACACTAGGCGCTGAGCTTCAGATTTGTAAAACACTTCACTGGCGGAAAGAATTGCTGGTTCGAGGTCCCTTTTGTAAACTGTCTTTCCGTCCTGATCTACTACGAGCTGGAGGAGCACATCTACGCACTCCTTCACAGCCGAGCGACTGATCACGTAGCCATCTCGCTCAATCTGAATCAGAGTCAGAATGGCGGAGACGACGTGATCCTGTATCGGAGGGCGAACGATGTATTTCAAAAAAAGATCCAAGCCTGCGTCCCATATTTCAGGCACATCGTTCGATTTTGTATATACGCGATCCTGATATGCGTGAGCAACACATACGTTGGACACAAGGAACAAAGGTACCATGTACTTGAGAAGGTCCCGCAATTTTGACATGTTTCCGGTGTGGTCATCCCAAACTCGTCTCAGCGCACGCAACAATAGCTCGGCTTCTTGGCCTTGTTGCATTGGTTCGCTGTCGCTGCGGCTTGGAAAAGCGGGTATGATCTCTTCTTCGGCGAGCCTTTCGACGTTTTCTGTCACAAGCTGACAAACGCCCTTGTACAACATGGAACCACTCTTATAGAGAACCATGTTGTACGCATACCGGTAGTTCTCTTCGAAGGAGAGCTTGGATGCATTGTGGTTATGGATCTCGCGTATATTCTTCGACAGACGATTCCATGTTTCCTCTGGAGAAACTTCTGCCTCGTGCTACGGCTTTTCAATTTTGAACGCTCAGTGATGGTCCAAAGCGGGGGCGTACCTTCCGAGGTGCTTTCTGTGTAGGCAGGATGGTCAGAGTGCGATGTGTTGAGGAAGATATAGTTACCCACGATTTTAGGCTTAGTTGCGCGGCGAGCTCCATGTAACCCTGTCAGGGAGCGAATAGATCTCCAAGGTATTGAACTCACTAGATGCCATCCCTCAGTGACTGACGATATTTTGTTCCATCAGGGTACCTTGTAGCCTGCATCAGGATCATTTGTTTACCCTTGTTAGATTCCAAAGCCTTTGCCAAATAAACCCCAACGTTCCTTCTCAGTCGTGGATCGCTCATGATGCAACCACATCTCATTAGGAACAAAATACCTAATATATGCTACGAAACACCCTGAGAACGAGACGCTTTCACGAACTCGGAAAAGTATTTTCGGAATGCTTTGTTGTCCAAATCCCGTAACTTCGCGGTGAACTCCAATGCCATGTCTGGCGGCCAATTTTGGGACGGCAAAAACACGCTTACAAAGAAGTTATGGGCTTCCGTGCCCCTAGTTTTGCACACCACCTGCAGGAAATTAGCTATCTCCAGCAGTACCTTTGATGAGCGTGGTCAGAACCCGGGCCCTGCGCGAGTTTGCTTGGCTTACCATGAGCATTTGTCCGTCTTTGGGATTAAATTGAGGTGAGGACAAAACAGCAAAGGCCGCGGGAACCAAGCGTTCATAAATGAAGCGCTCGAATCCAGGCAAAATTGCTGGTCTGGGTGCGTTTCCACCGGTCGATGATGGTTGTGGGTTACACCAAACTTGTACGCAGCGCCCGAAGAAAGAGAACGCAGACTTTTGGCTACTCGGGTCGGAGATGTCCTGCGCGAATTGACAGACATTTCCAAGGAGGGACTCCAATGAACTTCTATTTCCTGTTCAAACGAGTTAGGCATATCGGCGCGTGACAACAAAGGTATAGTCTTACGCTCGGAAATGAACACGTCATGAAGATCAGACGATATTATGCTAGTAAGAAGCGTTAGGTATGAACGCTTCGTATCAATATGGGCCAGAGTGTCATCAGTACCAGCAGCTGGCTGGGAGAGGAGTTGGGCAATGTGAGCATTGAGCGGTCCCAGAAGCTCGTCCAGAACATCAAACATGTCCATCTGCATCACGAAAAATTGAGAACTCGGATACATATGCGTGGGAGTGTATACTCACTTGGAGCTTGTGGATCAGCAGCCCGATGAAATTCATGAAGTCAACAAGTTCCGACGGCTCAAAATGTACAAGAAGATTGGTCATTAATGGAGGGATAAGGTGCGTTGCATTGGACCCAGTGGTTGCTATGATTCGAGCAAACGCGTGTCGGGTCTAAAAAAGTGTCAGTCAAAAGTGTCTTCGAAGACTTAGGAATGAGTTTACCGCGTCTCGCACACACTTGACAGTGTTCATAGCCTCCAGCGAGAGAAGAATGCCCTGTGCAGCTTGTCGGAATACTTCCAAGGGAGCAAAGGTGTACCCTTCCGGAACAGGGGATGGGTAATCCGGGAAACCCTTCGCGATGTTGCCAAGCGCCATGATGGTATGATGAATACGCAGAATGGGTATGACGTCCTTTTCCCTCTTGGCCACCGAAACATTGGTCGACAAATCCTCCAGAAAAGGGGAGACAACTGACAGAAGCAAACTAGCCTGTTGCTCCGCTGCTACCCTGGACAGCAAGGAAAGAAGAATGCCAACGGTCTCGAAAATATACAGCTGCGAATCAAAGATTCCAGGATTCTTGATGGCTTCCGTGAGTGGATCATCTTCTGGGCTTTCGACCTTCGGTACTTCGATCTGAATGACTAAAAGATCCCTAATGTTTTCAAGCAGGCTAATTGCGAGCTCGGGCACGATGTCGTTCCTGCCTTCTCTAATGAATTTATGAAAAAGGTAGAACATCCGCGACCGAGCGGATTCGTCTGTACTGTGAAGTCCCCTTTGCAAGAACTGAGTAATGGGCTCGAAGCAGATATCGTATCACTCACCGATTACTAACCAAGGCTTCCATTGTTGGCATAATGCAGTCTTTCCGTATTTTGAAGAAGTCGCCGTATCTAGCTACGGTCTCGAAAAACTGCATGACAACTGCACGATGTGGATATGCCGAGATCCCGGACTGCACAAGTGCCAACAAAATCTCGCCATGGGGGGTTAGGGGATATTCGGAATAGTCGACGTCCCTTTTTTTCTCTTTCGGCATCGCAGGTGCTAAGCAGAACGCTGCGCGACCTTTACCACCGCCTAGGGGAGCGTGAGCATGCCGACGGCAGAAAATTTATGTTACACACTCTTGCTGATTTCTCCGAAGATATACACGAGATATACAGCCAGTTCCGCGTCGTTCCATTCCACTTGGACACCACTACTATATGCTGAAAGCGTTGCAAGCACTAGTGTTCGAACGGCTGTTATGACAAGATCTGGTTCTATGATCAAGATAGAATCCATGAATGTTCTCAAATCCTTTTCTGTTAATTAGTGGCTGCAAAAAGAAAGCACAAGCCTAATACCTTTCGAAGGCCATCAAAAGCCACAACATCATCTTCATCCAGATCAGCAGGGTCCTCATCTTTATCCCATCTCATCTTTCGCAGAATGACGTCCAGTAGTGAGCTAAGGAAGGACCTAGTGGCATCATCCAGTGGGTCTGAAGACACCTTTCTAATCCTCTTGTACTGTATGCAAGTCAGTTACAGATCAGTTGAATGTCAAGAGTGACATACATTAGCGAGTATGGTCTGCAGTAGGGCAAACACAGTTGAGCATGTATCATCATAGTCGTCGGCCATAAACCGCAGCATGACAGGCAGAACTTGGTTGTGCAACCGCTTAGCCTCCGTTACTACTTCAGGCTTCGTACAGTCCTGAGGGATTGCATGAGACACGACCGGGTTCAAGTGGAATAGAAGCACCTACATCAATCAATTTCATGATTTCCAAACCCAACACATTCAAGAGCTTCCCGAGGGCTTCGCGATATGACTCTTCTCCCTCGTCCTCATCCAAACCCCGTTGGATTTGTTGTTCGCGTGTTGTTGCTTCCAGTGCATCGATAACCTGCCCTAGAGAGAGCACTTTTATTAACTGCAACTTGTCCTCCGGCTCCTTCAAGCCTTTGGAGACAATCCGGAGCAAGGCAGCAGATGTCGCCAGTCGGATAGGCAATGATGGGTCAGAGAGAAGAGAGAAGAGCAAGGGAACTGAGGTAGGGGTCACGGTCAAGTTGATGTCGATCCAACCTATCCAGACAATGAACACTCAGATTTCCCTCGAATGCGGCCTTTATCACGTACCGACGTAGGATCCAAACGTCCGCACACCCCAATCAACTACTTCGACCAAATCGCCTAGGGTTTTCGACTCCACATCATCTGAATTGCGTAGGAGCGCCATGCGCTCAGCCCCGTCAGCGATGATGGTTAGAACGGCCTCATTAATTAAGGAAGCATCGCGTTCTCGCACTGCATCTCTCACACGGGCATCCCGTGTATGGCGAACGGGGTTAAACGTCCGTGCAGACTTGATGGTTTGATCTGCAACCTCTCCAGATATCTCAAGGATGAGGTGGAATAGAAGTAAAGACACGTGGCGGTTGAATTTTGGCTGGGAGCTCGATTCGGCCACACGGAGTAGAGAGAACAGGTCGGTAAAGAACGCGGGCCATTGCTCCACGTAGGTACAGAGAAAAAACAATGTAAGTGTATGCGAGAATTTGTTGCGCAAGACTGAGAGAAATGGCGAGTTTAGAGGGAGGAGTGGAGGGTAAGGAATGACGCACATGATGCCGTAGATTCTGCAGGACCATAAACATATTCGGATTGTATATAAGATATAATGGACTGCTGCACTGTTTGGAATGTCTCCACGTCCAGCGGTTCAAACCTGTGTTGCGCGTTAGGATAATTGGTCCCACCTGCTTCACGCAACGCACAGAGTGCATGCTTACCGGTTATCGAAAAATTCGTCTAACATGCGCAAGGACGAAAATCTCGCTTGAGGAGGATACTTATGGCCGTGTCCCTGGGGGTCCATCTCCACGAATACCGTCAATGCTAGACGCCACGTTTCGTGCACATTTTGCTGGACACTAGAGAGATACTCGAGAGCTTGCTGATGCAGTACGACCTGTGACGGATCGACGGCAATGAGGATTGCCTGCACAAAGCGGTCGATTTCCTGCTCCATTACAGAGACCTTCCGTGGATGTCTGCGGTCGGAGGAGACACGTCCCAGATCGATCACGAACACGACAGTCGGATTGAAGGGGCGAAGGTACACAAAAAGTTACGGGATTTTGGAGCTATCGGATGTTGGATGGCTTTCCTGAACCGAAGGAGACAAGACTGAGTCGTGTCGTACGGGTCGATGCAGATTAGTACCTTTGTATTTAGTTTCAGCTCACGTGCCAAGTCAGAACAAGACAGGGGCCAATCTCTGCTGTCCTTTCCAAATTACAAGTAACTAGTACCACGGTGACGTCTGATTCGCTACTACTGGTGCCCAACTTGGTGGTAGTTTTCCCCACGAAAGCGACCACCGGCCCGCTGTCACCTCTTTAGTTGCCTGAGAGGTACTGGACGAGGAGGCTACCTCTGCCGGGAGTCACGTACGTGTAAATGATCTCGTCCCCATCCACAACCTGCACAATGTCACGGATAGTAGCATTACTAAGCGGATTGTAGGAGCCACTGATATTGACGCCAGTAGCGATAGCGTTAGTGATGGTCACGGTGCCAAAGTCCGCGAGGGGAGGACTACCCTCCGTCCCCCGAAACTTTCCGACGCCCCACTGGGCATCCCACCCGCAAAGGGCAAACTCCGAGTCAGTAGGAACTCGAAGTTCCCGACTGACAAACTGTTCAGTGGTCTGATTCTCGATGTTCACTGTATATACATCATCCGAGCCACTGTCCGTAAAGACCGCGTTGATCGTGACCACGACAACGTCAGTGGCATTGATGGTGAAGCCAGAGATATCGAACGAAGCGTATCCAGGATCCCGAGTGTATCCAGGCTGCAATGCGTACCAAGCTGTTTGAAGCACGAATGATGAAATCAATTCGAACTGAAAATCCGACGTCTCTCACCATTGTACGGGAGCCACACTCCATCAACGGAGCTGGCCTCGATACCAGCCAGGAGTTCTTTCTGGCAGGTGTAACCGTCGAGAGCAACAAAAATAGAGAAACCGTTGTTACTGCCGCCAGCGCCCGAAGAAAGGGTGGGGACGGTGAAGCTACCAGTGACAGTGGTGAAACTTCTCTGTCAGCCCCCAAAACAAAAATTAAGATCAAACATGATCGTGGACATGGGGATGATACGAACGTTACCTCGAGACACGGCAGCACCAGCCCAGTCTGGGTTCAGATTTAGTAAAGTAGCACGAGCAGACAACGCAATACTGTCGACGGGCTGTGACTGGTGATTCTCCTGACGGCGAGCAAGGCGAGCCCCCTGCTGAGAGGAAGGAGCAGCCAAAGCCGCAGAGGCGAGCAAAAGGTTGCTAAGGACGAAATTGGAGACCATGATGTGGACGATGGAGCTGTGAATCGTCGATACTGAGAGACAGAGAAAGAGCATCCTGCAACCTTTATACGCTCGGCACAGCTCCCGAGGATCTCGATAGTTATATTCTCCCTGCCAGTAGGGAATCAATTGGTTTCCTCAGCACAACCCGCTCCGTCCCTTGACCGGTCCACCTGTCAGGCTGTCACCTATCAAACATGTTTGTGATGAGTCCACCATGTGCTTGCATTTTCGCTTTATGTAGATTGGCTTGCCGGTCTTTATGGGGAGAATTTAAAAGCTGGAGCACTGGTCTGGGGACGTGGCGCGGGTGAGTTATCTGGCCAGCTCCAAAAGGTTATCAGAAAGATACTGTAAACATCGCCGGGTCAGTACATGGATACTGGATGTAGCTGTGCTTGAAGTTGGAGGACGTTTCATGGCATACGTTTGGGCCGTCATTCGGAAATGGTCACTATAGACACGGTTCTGGTCGTATAATTAAACGCCACCAAATTGCAGCCGGGCTGGCGCCAACGCCACCCGGGAACCGCCGCACGTGCAAGACACGCTGACACGGTGGACGATCACTCCCGCAAATTACAACTCTCCAGGTGGTAGACCGACAGCCATCTCGCACAAAATTTCGTCAAACACAAAAGAATGAAAGTCCCGAGGATTACAGTAAAGGGCCACCCAGAAAATGACCGAATATAGAGACACAAGATCCTGACTCTGTTCCATTTCTCCCTCCGAGAGCAAACTTCATGAGAGTACATTCATGTGTATCGGGATCCGTGTTGAGCCAGACCGCTCGCTTGCCTGACGAAGACACTCGAACTTCCCCAGCGGGCGTGATGGAATGACACGGTACGTGGGTGCGGATACATTCAACATTGCTCCCCTTGATTGAGACACGAAGGATATCGATTCCTAACATATTGACATCCATGCGCTGGGTGCGGATAGGATGTCCGAACATGGCAAAAGAACAGCCCTCCGTGGTATTGGTGGGTATGTCATCGGATAACTCGAAAATCAGTGGGTCGTCTGAACTCCACAAAGTACCGGCTATCAGCGAGCTTTTGATAACTAGTGATTGGGGCCAGCATGGTGCAGGTGGGGAAAGACAGACCGAATGGTCAAGGATGACGGACGGCAACTCGTAAAAAAATATGTAAGCGGTCGTGTCTTGTGACGTATGAGGTGATGTTGCGAGACCAAAATGTCGGCGGAAAATTTTAAGATGACTCCATGCATGTGACTATTTCATTCATGAGTGCAACATTTTTTTGGGGGGAAATGTCTAGCTTACCCAATATGGACTCTCAAGAACAACAGTGGCTCTTGAAACAAGGTTTACGCGTACAATCTGACCTTCATGTTCCGATAATGGAGGCAGGGAGGCGAAAACCGTAATCATGATGTCGCCATTTATCTTCATCCCCGCTATTCGACCCTTGGGGTAGAGTTCATTCGGCGTGGCTTCAAATACCAAAGAATGGCGAGTTGAAGAGTCGTCCTGTAAGAAAACATTGTATACGCGAACGGATCTGGGAACGTCAAATACTAATTTTTTGATGAATGACAGACACTTACTCAGCAGTGCCGCGTGTAAAGGCACTGCCAACCGCGATTTGCTTCAAATCATGGTGATGGTGAGCATGCAAAAATCGAATCCAACCGACAACAGTTACTTTGAATTCGAACGACAATTGTGCAAATCTCCCATGGACCAGAGTGTAACGTGTGTACTTGTGGTCTGTTCATATTGGAGGGTAACGAGCCATCGACTACCCGGGAGAAGACACATGCCATCGGCGAAGGAAGAATTCTGCGAGATGATACACTGAGCATGATGCATCTCAAGCCGAGGATCCTTTCGCCTGTTGTCCAGTTTCAAGGACTTGACGGCGGCTTCTCGTTGGACACTGCTTGAGAGAAGCAGGGGAGGCGTTCAAGGGGATGTCTAAAGGGATGTCCCGATTGGAGAGGAGCCTGCGCCACAGGTAATCCAACGACCCAGGTGCATACATGACACGACATGTCTGCGTGCCCATGATGTGCTCCGAGTCAGCGTGTCAGGGGACGGGGTATCAAAGAGCCTCTCAAATCACCTGCATTAAAGCAAGCACGTCCTGGATCACCAGGTGCAGGGATATGAGAATGAGGACGTCTTGGGGTAGATTGGTCAATGCTTGTGCCATGGCAATGCGCAAGTCGTCGTAGATCTGGACGCGTGCAAGCATGTTGTACGGAGGAAAACGGAAGTTTGGCGATGGCTGTGGACCAGCAGCCTGTCAAACAGAGCCAAAGGCAGTGGCCACATAAAGATGCAAGTCCCTGCGACCCCTCTCATGACAACGTCCACCAGCCCGGCATCAGCAATGTCCATTCCTACTGATAATTCTGCTCTTTCAGAGCTTGATAGTCACTCCGACTCAGACTGGCTCGACATCGCCAGCACAGACAGGGACTCGGATGACAATGATTCCATCTATTCTTCGAGAGAGACAGATCATGAGGATCGCTTTCGCTCTAGGTCAAGACGGTCCTCTTTGAGCTATGACAGCTCTCGCGATGGAGACGTCGATGCCTGGGAAGGCCTAATTGACGACAGCGCCGACGAGGGCATGCCCAATGACGTCCTTGCGCCAAGTCCCCACGTGCCCTCCCTTCCTCAACATCCTGCTACAGTTGACTTGGATCCTATTCAGGAGACCTCTCCCGAAGAGCTGCGCGTCAAGGAGGGTCTTGATCAAAGTATGATCAGCACCCTCAGCTCGTCGCGCACCAGTTCCCTCCATGCTTCTACCATCCATAATTCGTCCCGTGATCTTCGCTTATCCTTTCCGGATCCCATCACTAGTTCATGTAAAGAGCTTCTTAGCACATCTTACGAAGAGATTCGACGCAACTCTGACACCCTCTCCTCTCCCACCGATTCGGATGGTCCTTCATACGCGCGTCCAGTCGATGACGAAGAGATGCTCTCCGCTTCACAGATGAGCTCAAACCAGCCACCAGCCACCATAGTCCCTTCTCCATCTGGGCCCGAACTCAAAGTTTTCCTTTATGGGTTCTCTACTATTATCAAGTGGTCCATAGTCAATAGGCTCTTGCAGAAAGTCGCACATGGTGCCAGCCTCACCATCACCCCTGACCTTGACAATTTACAAGGGTCTATACGCCGGCTGACCGTTTCTGGTTCCTTCGAGCATGACCGTGCATTCCCCCGTGTTATTACTATCCTCGACAGGACTCTCCAACCGTATGACACAGCTGATGATGTAGGTCTTGAATACTTATCAACAGTGAACTGACGGCAACTATGTACAGCTGGCTTTGATAGACACAAGTGTTCGCCCTCTCGCAGTTGTCTTCATGCCATGTCGTCCACTGTCTCTCCCCGAACACGTGCTGCACCTACCAGTTCGAGTTTTACCGTCATATTCTAGCCAGCTTCCCGATATCAGCAATGTTGAGACAGGCTCTCCTCCAAGCACTCGGGACACGCTCAACATTCCTAATCATCGAATTCTCCGGATAACTGCGCCAGAGGACCCTCCGGTTGTCGACAAGGATTCAGTTGACATGATAGACCCAGCACGCGCTTATCGGGCGTTTTCTCGCTTGTGGTCCGGGGATAATAATATGTCCAAGGGAATAATGGGCAGCACACATGCTCTGACGATGTAGGGTTCCCTGCTACTTAGTTCTTTGTGGCTGACTCATTGGAATCCGCAGTATCGCTATTCTTTCTCTAGTCCTTGGAGTAATTGTTCGGGCCGCTGTTCCGATTTCCCTCCAACACTTCACTTCCCCTACCCTTGTTACTCTCAATCCTAACTTGACCTCCGCCTCTTTTTGGCAAATGCTTCGCCCCGCGCCCTATCGAGAACGTCTTCCCTCTTCTACAGCATTAGACAGTTCGCTCGTTGCCATACCTTCATCGTTCAGAGAATCTTCAATGACAATCTTTAGCGCGGAATCGACATCAATGACGCTGTCGCGTGCCAACCCCACTAATTTCCGCCGCGTGATACCGCCGACGCTGTCGGAACCTCCCAAGACCTCCCAAGACCTCATGTTGCGGCCTCCTCGCTCCGTCCTTCCCCCAGACAACCAGCCGAAGGCGCTTTCTGTCATACCAGATATGAGTGCCACTACCTCCTATCATCGCGCTCCGTCCACTACCGGACACACGGTTGCTGCCCTGGCGCACACTTCCGTTCCCAGCATTGTCAAGGAATGTGCCTCTGTTGTCCTTGCGTCCATGAACCAGGACATGCAGGACATCTTTGATGCCCTTGATGCACTGGTTCAAGCCATATCGAGGCAGACTCAGATAATCCTCACGCAGGCGACGACGTTCATCGAGCAATCAGTGATGCACCTGGAGAAGAACGTGGAGTCGTTTGAGACGATTAAGGAGACATTACATGCGCGTCACGAGCGCGCTCGGGAACGAGCAAGGGAGATCAAGGAAAGAGGTACGAAGTGGCTCTATGACACCTCGGAGGTGATCACCACTAGTGCGCAATTATCCAAAGGGATGGCTCGGGAGGTGGCTGAGAGTTTTACGCATCGGGCCCGGCGTGCTAGGGGAAAGGCGAAGGAAATGGCCGCGGAGATTCAGGATTTCTTGAACGAATATGACAGGCCCGAGGCACTTGGAAGCGGAGCATGGCTTACGCACACGAAGCAATGGGATGAGTGGCTGAAGAGGGTCAGAAAGCAAGGGAGGAAGGGAAAGCCGTGCAAACCGTCGAAGCGAAGGTTCAAGTCAACGATGTTATGTTAGTGTGATTGATGTATATAGTACTACCTCTATGTAAAGTAAATGATTACGGTCGTCAAATTTTCCTCAATGAATGGGATGGGTTATGTACTTCAATTCACTCTTTGCCTTAAGGATTCATTCCAAAGGACTGAGCTGCGTCTCACTGGTGGCCTGACGTTCAGCGCTCAGCCTACATCAACATTGTACATGGATTCAAGATCACAATGACCCGTCGTCCCTCATGAAGTGTACCAACACCGCGTTCTCGATACTCATTTCCCATATCTCCACTTTTGCTCGTTCAATCTCTGCAACAAGCTGTCTCCGACGCTCTCGTGCACGCTCAAGGATCGCCTGCTTGTTTAGTGCGCCTTTGGTGGTAGAGACCACGTTGGGAGCAGACCGATTCGATGCGGACGGCGCTGGAGAAGCAACGCTAACATCAGCCCGACTCTTTCCTTTCTGTGCTGCAGTGATGCGAGGGGGCTCGGAGGGCTCTGTTGGAGAAGAGGACAACGCCGGTGCTTCAACACGATTTGCAGGTTGTGAGTGAGGAAATTTTTCGACAGGTTGAGGGGTAGGAGGGTCTAAAAGCAATAGTTTGTGAGTGCAAGCTCGTGTGGTTAAGAAATGAAGATGCCTACCACGAACGAAGTCTTGATTGGCTATCATACTTGTTGGTACATCGGCAAAGGCTTCAGAACACGGTGTAAGTGGCTCTGTGAGGGAGCTCAAAGAAGTGCGGGGAGAGTGTGCAAGAATAGGAGGCGTTGGAGAGATGTCCAGCATTTGCGCGATATCGCCCGACGTGAGCGCGGATGCTGATGATGTTGGCGACGCTGATCGACGTGATGATCCAGCCTGCTGAGATATGGCCAACAAGGCGGGATCGATTGCTTCGTCTCGTATCGCATGAGGGGCTGTCAAAGCATCGCGCTGCATTGGAACAAGTATGTTCGGCGCGGGGTTAGAGGCTGAAGAATCCAAGGGCACCGCTGGGGGAGTACCACAATCCGACTCTGGAGTAGGCGTATTGGTTTCAAGTGGTACGAACTGCTGGAGTTGGGACAACCATTCTTCGAATGCTGAGTAATCACAGGGCATCGAACCTCCCCCGACCGCGCCTTCTAATTCCATAGGTATTCTATCCTTGGAGCCAGGAACCGGCGTGCTGGGTGTTTGCAACGAGGCTACAAATTCACCTAGGCTGTCCATTGGTGTCCCAGTAGCCGGAGCTTCGGGGCTCGGGCTGGTGTATAATGAGGATTCGCGGATGGTTGCTTGCGTCGAGCTGCTCTGCCCAATCTGTGTCTCCACAGACGCACTTCTGGACGACTGAGAATTTTGGGCCCTAGTACGTCCTTCGGAAGCTTTTCTTCCACTCTTCGCAGTTTTGATAGCAGCCCTTTTGGTGGCATTTTGTACAAGTTCTAGCAATTGGGTTATGAGTTGTTTCGCCCTATCTCGCGCCCAGGTATCGTGATACGCCTTGGGACCCTCACCGGCTGCGAACGGGAAAGGGACATCCCAATCAACTGCTCCAGCAGGCACGTGTTTGAGCTTTCGACGCTTTTGGGGTGGAATGACGGGAGCTGTTGAGCTACCTGGAGCAGGGAGGGAAGCTACAGGGAGAGGTGGTTGCGTATTAAGAACGCCATGACCGTAAGGCCGCGCGAATGGTTGAGGTGGAGGATTTGCAGAGGGAAGGTGTGGTTCACCGCCGAGAAGCTTGATCAAGGACTCGAGCACAGGGAAAACATTCTTTTCTTTCGTGAGAGAGTTCAGGACATTTGAGCGCAATATCTCTGGATTGAGTTGATCCACACGCTGTGGCGTCTGGAGTTGACCACAAGGGTGTTTTCCAATGTGTGGAGTGTCCTGGTCATCATCAAGTACAATCGGATGGGCTGGTGTCGAGCCACAGATGGGTGAGTGCGAACGGGATTGTTGAACGGGAACGGGCTGGGAATTGTGGGTGTATAACTGTGCAGGTTTAACACAACCTACCAGACCCGCAAGACCGAGTAATGAGGACTGCGAGCGAAGGAGATTTGGTGGAGTGGGTTCATTTGGTCCAGGTAAGGTGATGGGTGGTGCTGGTGGAGCTGGCGTTAAAGACGCTGCTTTCAGCGTTCTTCGCTTCCTGGTGGAGGTGGAAGTAGAATGGATATTGCTAGCCGCAGAAGATGCCCTGGAGGGGACTGAGCGGGTGGATGACCGAGACGCCACTACTGGTGTGTGAAGTAAAGTGGGTGTCCCAGCGATGCTGGGTGGCGTAATGCTCAGCAAATCATGGCTTGAGGTAGGACGAGGAAGTGACAAGCTCGAAGCTGGTAGATCGGCTGGTAGTTCAGCACATGACATATGGGAACCAGGAAGTGCAATGGTCCCCACATTTTTTCTGCCCACTCCCGTACTCGGGACGGCGATTAGGGGGCCCATTCCTTCTCCTGCGATAAAGGTCTCCTGGGATGGTGACCTACCTCTGGCTGGGGATGGAGGGGGCGAGCCAAAGAGGGAATCCTGGTCGTCATCTATGTGAAGAGAGGATTGGTTCATCTGATGAAACAGGAGCCAAGAGATCGCGTCGAGGAGTGATTGAGACACTTGATAGGTCAGCACCAAGCGTAGAGATTATCGCCGAGGATATTGATTACGCCAAAAAAAAATTAACGTGCTGACTGGTAGAAAAGATGGCAAAGACCATTAAACTTTCAGAGACGATAAATCAGTAGTGATATCGAGCTCACCAATAGGGCTGTTTGGGACATGAGCATCACTGCCGACTCCGAGGTACAAGGTATAGTAGCGGAAGATGGACACTGCGACCTTTTGACTCGTATGGCCAGGCCAAATAAAGACACCAAACAAGATTGGTCACGTGATTCTAGCTACTGTGACGGATCACTTCGAAAAGTTCCAGTATGTGAGTGAAATCGTTCAAGTTCCTGAGTTAATAATCGCCTTGCGCTTTCCGTCAAACCAAAATGCAAGCCCAGCCGCTGTGCTACATCTGGTCAAGGGGTGGATAATTACGATCCATTTAAACGTCTGTCCTTGAATTTAAACGGCGAGAGTTCAAGACCGCAGTCGGGTGCCTCGTTCTTCTTGCAAATTCTTCTGGTTCCATTGGTTTACAGGTGGTCTGGAGTCTGGACGCTATCGGTTGCTGTAGTTCCTGTGGGTACTAGCGCTTGACAAATGTTCGAGGCCATTGCCGTTAACTTGAATGAATCCTGTTCAACAGACACCGTCTTTGCGACGCACAGCAGGTAGTCATCCTGTTGTGGCATTGTCCAGACCTCCGGCATTTTCTCCATGGTGATGATGGTGATGCCGGTTTTCCAACATTTTGACCTGCTCCCACTAATCACGAGTTACGAGTTCACCCCTGTCCTCGATCTTGCCCGCAAGGTGTCGGTTATTTTGAGTGTGGTCGAGACTATCACTTTTCGGGACGAACAATGTTCGCACTGAACAACTCCCCTGAAGGTCTAGACTGGCGACTTCTCTCTGGTCCAAAATCCAGTGAGTCTAGTGACTTACCCGAATGTCCCGTAGGATGGCATATACGCCTCTTTGTGTGCCAGCTTGCTATCCCAAAAATTCTCAGCCCCGCTCAAGGATTCCCTAACTAGATTCATGCCTCCTCCCTATATATTCGTGTGTGGTTGAGAAAGACCCGTTCATAAACACCGTTCACTTTCTCGATGCCATTCTGCAACATATCATCTGTCTTTTGCGAGCTGGTCCGCTCACTCCGAATCAACTCAGGAGATGAATCCCCCCACTTCGTCGAGCTCACAAGAGAGCTGGAGGATTTGCGGAAATTTTCATTAAAGTTGGTATGTATCTCGCGTTTGTCGGTCTCACCCAGAACTGAGATGCATCTCGATCGAACAGCTCATGACGTTCCTCACGTTGGTCGATTCTCGATCGTATCGGCAGCATCGCTAACAACTCTCGCGGCCACAGCGTTCATGCGATTTCAGCATCCAATGCGCTAGGAGCGACGACCCTGGCGCTGCTTGTTTACACCATCAACCTTCATGTCGCTATCAACGCCAGTTTTCTTCAAGTAAGCTCTTTCTCCTTCTAGCCTGTCTTTCCCCTTCCTTGCCTCGTGTCTCCCGTGATCTAATTTTACCCTTAGAATAGCCCTACTCTTTCTATACTTCTTCATGCCGTCCCCCTTCTCGGTATATTCTGTATGGCCGTTTTCAAGCTCGTGATCGTCGTGCAGTCCCCCGCGATCGCAGCCGCCGTCCTTTTGGCATGCGCCTTACCACCATTCATAATTGTCGTCCATCTTGCGAGACAGTATACTGGAATGATCTTGATGCCATTCCCTGTGCAGATGCAGGATATGGCACCTGCTGTGCCAGATGCTGATACCACAGTAGTATCGGGCTAAAGGTGAGCAAGTGTGGTCGTAACGTTTCAATAGTCGAAAATAACCTTCGTTGTAGTATACACGTTGTACATACAGGTCCCTAAAGATGGCTTTTAATTTATGATTATAAGCTCACAGAAGTACATAGGTAGCTTTATGAAGTACAAATTACTTGGTACATGTAAGGTAGCCCGTTACGCCTAGATGTTACATGTTATCCCATTCATCCCACATCCCTTCTGCGGCTTTAAACGGTCCTGCGATGGGGGTTTTCGCCGTTATTTCCGCAGTTTCTACAAGTTCGACGATTTGATGACTCAGCCCGTCTTCATCGTCCTTGCGGCCCCGCATTCCGACAAACAAAGGTCCGAGCGAGAGTGGTGCTTGGATAAGGAGACGTATATCGACGGCCTCAATCACTTGCTTGAGCAAACCCGTTTGCGTATCTCTGATTTCGATGAATTCCGATGAGAAGAGGAGAATGTTAGGGGGCCGGTGTACGAAAGAAGTGGCTTTGATCTCCCAGCGGATGAACGCGGAGTCACGCGTGGGCTGACCGTATTTGGTGATATAGCAACCCATGGCTGGAAAACGAGCCTGCGTTGGGTTCAGCAAAATCGCAACAGTGATGTCACTCACTGTCGTAGATGACCATGAGTTCTGCGGCATCATGTCTGACAAGTCCGAGAGCTTTGGCAGTTTCACATCGAGTTTTGAGCTCGGAATTATTGGAAGCGCTACCAAAGTCCGGGACAACGGCAACGACAGACGTAGAGGAACTGAAGTAATATAGTAAGTAAGCTTTCATAGTGCAAAGACCGTACTTCGTACCTGCTTGGGTTCGCGATGACGATACCTCGTTCGGTACAAATCGCGATTGTCTTTGCCAAAGGCATAACAGCGAATACGTCCTTTGGAACGTACAAGGGCTTAAGATTAGAAGGTCCGTCAATGTTTCATACGCCAATAAAGCAAACACCCCATACTTCACCATAAGGTCGGAAAGAAAGAAAGCCTGTCTGCGTAGCTCGTGGCGACGCCATGCGGAATTCAGAAGGGTGACAAGCCTCCACCACATGTACAGTAACTTGTATAAAGTTCTTGATGGCATAAACAACTGGAAACAATATTCTTCAGACAGATACGATGTGGGAGTAAAGGCGTGTTACCAATTGTCCTGTCCCCCATCTGTCCAGCCTGGCAACAAAGAACGCTGCCAGCTTGACCCCCAACCGTTTCAAGAGACGCGTCGAGGCTGCTTGGTGGCGACTGGTACTGAAAAACTCGTGCGAGTACTTCAAGCGAATAGCATAGGAGATAAGTGTCATGGTGAAAGATTATCTTGTTGAAGTCCTGAAGCACAATGATGCTCTTGACATCCTCGTAAGACAGTATTTTCCGATAATCTAATGACCGTTGTGAACAGATTGTAACCTTAGAGGGGTATGTGAAGCTGCTCACTTTCGCCTCTGCGACCCACGAAGATGCCTGTTGAGCAGCCCACTGCCATGAAGGTTTTCCCGCCGCTAGCAACTGAGAACCGTCAGGAGATCGTTATCGCTCTAATCGATCCGCGCATACCAAAGGATGCTGCCTGGATCACTCGACCGGATGGCGGCCTCTTTGACGTCGCATGTCGGGCCATTCTATTCCCCGGAAACCGAAAGGCACCGTCCTCTATGACTTGAGACACGAACCACTATCAACAGTGATCTGAGCAAAAAGATTCGTGCTGGGGGTTGTTATGTTACCTGATTCGCCTCACGTCTGACATCGTCGACTCCTTTTGCATCCACCAGAGCATCATACCACTTCTTTCTGATGGATTCGGATGGAGCGTATAGCGTGTATCGCCGAGTAAATTTCTCAACGGCATGATAGACTGTGAACGGATAGATCGAGCGATAAGCTCCTCGTAAACTGTCCAAAATACCACCTTCTTCGACGCGCTCTTTCCTAGTGTCGGGAGGGTCATCGAAGTTGCCGAGCCTGAGGTATTCTAATGGAATAGGCTGGACGTGTCATCTATACATGGGCTTCTTGAGACCACAAGATTTGCGTACCCGAGACACAACCAGACGCTTCCTTACACCACCCCGTTTCTCTTCCTTTGTTATCAGCACTGTAATGCCATTAGCAAAAACGAAACATTTTGCCTAGGGATGTACCTACAAAAGTTGTCCAGTAACGCTACATAGAGATCATACCAAGGGTTCCAATCCATTTCGGATTTGGACCTACGAGCCAATGATCCGGCATAAATAAGTGAGCGGGTATCGCTATAGTAGTCTAGTTCCTGAAACAAGATCTCAGCACAGATGGATGGTGAGGGGAAAAAAATACATTACAATAAGTTCTCCTTTGTTGAATACCAAGCTTTCACATAGATCCCAGAACTTTACTTTATTTTCCGCAGCCTCGATTCCGGGTTGGGTACTCTTCAGGAAATCATTCAGGATAGATAAAATTACAGGGAGGTCTTCAGCGTCCGGGTGATTGGTGTCGGCCAGTTTATGGAGATGTTGAAGCATGAGGTTGAGGCGCAGAAGACGTGTCACGGGTCGTGAGAGGAATGTAATCAAGTCTCGCTTTTTGACTCGTGGGTCTTGTGAACATCGCTGCGTGAATTCTTGGTAGCGCTTGTTATATTTAAGTTCGGTGCGATGTCGTTGCTCTGCAAGGGGGTAATGTTTAATGTAGGATTCATAGTCTGCCTGGAATTCAAAAGCGGCTGATGAAGGTTGAGCGAGATTTCAAGACTTGCGCAAGGGAGTGGGCCCACATTCGAGGATGATATCAGCGACACTTTGAACGAGAGGATGCTGTTCCTGCTGCCTTTCGAACAAGGCCGCCAGCATACGCTCGTGACATAAACAAATCTGATCCAGATTCCAAAAAACGGTGGACATGAAGTTTTGTTGTCTGTTTGTGTCGCTTATTATTGGTGGCGAAGCCGAAGCAAGAGGTTCGACAAAGACCTGTGTCGTGCTTGAGTTGGAAGAAATGAAAGATAGTTTGCTACAGCACCTCTTTTATGAGCTTGAGGTCGGCGACATAATCTCGTTCTGACTTGAATATCTCGAAGAGCACACATTGCCGTTCTACTTCGCGCTTTCCGAGAGCTTCACGTGCTTCAAGGGGGACGAGATGATGCCACTCTTCATCTTTCTCTGCGAGTTCACCATTCTGGAACCGTCGAAGACCTTCTTCTGAGTGAAGGCTAGAAAAGTTTCAGTCACTACCAGCAAGGCCACGCCAAGCCACACACGTCATATGCGACAACTCTCGAGTCAACAGGCCGAGCTTGAAGTCCATCTACAACCAAAATTAAGCAGCTCGTTATATCGATACGAAGGCAATGCCCACCTCATCTGCGGGAAGGTTGACCGACGGGGAGAAGGGCGAGGTTAGACCACTCCCGCTGCTATATTCCTCTCCATACGGATGTCCGCTATCGGACCTGCTTGATCTGTGGTAATACTCATGAGCTGTCTGCCTCTGAGACACGGATCTGTGTAGTTGTGGATCGGGAACTTGAAGGCCGAGATTGGGTGGTACGGGTTCTAGGGCACTGCGAGTACGAGCGCGTGTATGGGGTGGGACGTAAAACCGGTTTGTCGGCTGCCCTGGCGTTGGCGTCGCGGCGTCCCATGGATCTGGAAGCACGTTCGGCGCGGAACTGAGCTCGAAGGGATATGAAGAGTAAGCCTCGACGTTTGGTGGTGGTCGATGTGTTTCGTGTGGAATAGCAACGTGGGGTTGAGGACGATAGTTTTGCATAGTTTGTGGTGTGCCGAGCAAGTGCTCGCTATCTCATCCAAGTACGTCACTAGGATTTGCATGTGTTTGCTACGCCACCTGTAAGTACGACTAGCAGTGTGTGTACGCGGACAGCTCAACCTTTTTGAGCAGACCTTTGAGCGTATTACTGCTCCGATTACAGTTACTCTGCAACCACCTCTCCATCTCAACCCGGACACCTCCCAGCTCCTCGCAGATCGGCAGGCTCCCGTCTTCCCGAACTCTGCAAGGATTGAGTAGCATGTCAAACAACCTCGTCAGTATATCCGTCTGCCAGTACCGTTTTAACGGCGTAGCGATCTTGTAAATCGGCTCCGAATCCGTAGAGTCGGGTGCATGCGTCACCGACGATGCCTCGATGTACTTCCCGAATAACATGCAGTATACGATACCTGCAAGACCAAAGTAATCCGTCTGATATGTCCAGGGCCGTCCCTCGCGGATCTCGAAGCAATCCCGATCGTCCGCAGGCCAGTCAGCGATGAATTCTTGACCGTGGCGTGCAGGGAAAAGCGATGTATCGATGGTCCGTCCAAAATCGATGACTTTGATGCCCCGGTATTCCCAGCCCCCTTCTCCGCTGGGCCGGTAAATACCAGACAATGACCCTGGCAGTTCCTCGAAGCGGAGCAGACAGTTATCGATTTTAAGGTCTCCATGAATAAAGCCCACAGCGTGCATACCCTCCAGAAAACGCAAAAGCTCGATAGTGAAAAAGAAGACCAAAAGTTCATCCAGGCAAGCCCCTTGCTGCGAAATACCTGCCAGCCCGGCACGGTTCACTGCATCCAAGAGCGAACCGTGCGGACAGAGTTCCAGCAGAAGATGCGACTCGTCGCGGAAAGCGTAGAGAGCGTGGGGCGTGATTATCGAGCGTGTCAGAGAAGCAGGGAGTGTCCTATGAATACGTCGAAGGACATGGAATTCCCAAAGATTGCGGGGCTTCACGACCTTCAGCGCTACCATGGAGTTGTCGTCGTCGTCTTCATCCTCATCAATATCGACGTCCTCGTCGTCATCTTCTCCACCAAATTTGGTGAGTTCCCGTGCGGAGAACACGGCGCCGAAGCCACCTTCTCCAAGTTTGCCCGACACCCTAAGTGACCTCCCCTCAAGATTGACCAACATCTCGTCATCGTCCGTCGATCCGCTCTTTCTTGCCACCCGCGCCGCAAATCGCTGCAGTCCATCCAACATCCCTCCATCTTGGGCTCTAAGGTCATGGAAGTCCCCATCTGTAGGGAGAAGCGAAAGGAGGGTTGAAACAATCTGCGGATCGGAAGGAACACAAGGATTAGGTGGTCTGAAGGCAGACACGACGGCCATAGAATCTGCAAGGCTGAGTGTCCCCGTGCGTTCCTCGATGGCCTCATTGTCGCCCGTTCCAACACCGTCGCGTATGTTGTGATGGTCACTGTCTTCCTCCTGTTCGCGCACCTCCTGAGCTAGCCTCTCCGCCACTTCGAGAGCATAGCGACCACTTTCCTGCCCTCCCCGTTCCCTCCACTCTCTTTCGTCGCTCAGACCATCTCCAGCTTGCGTGGTGCTGGTTGGCGTCGGGAACCCTCTCGTACTAAATTCCAAGGTCCGTTCAGTAATCGGAGTCATGACGTTGATTCGACCAAATCTCCCACCAAGCGGTGGCCGATAGTTCTCCTCGTCCTCGTCTGCAAAAGCCTCCTCCTGGAATGCGTCTTCATCTCCGTACACTTGTTCTCCCTGTGCGGATTGATGGTAATCATCGTCATCATCGAACTGGCTGTCGCTCGACGATACGATCGCGGCCTCCATTTCCGCTTCTGCCTCACCACCTTCATCAGCGTACCCATCTTCGCTCTCGGAAAAGCCACTGCGGCTGCTGCTGCTAATGACATGACCATCTTCTGCATCGGGATCTCCAGCGGCGTCGCGTAGGTCAGCCTCGCTCGACTCGTCCGTGGAGACCTCTTCGATTATCGGTGGAATCGGCATCACACGCGGTTGCAGCACATTCGATTTCTTCGTTGAAGCCGGCGTCGCGACCGGCTGCGCATTATCCATGAAGGGTTTAAATGGGCCAGTGCTAGCACCACCACCGAGGCCCACAACAGATGGAGGTTTCGGTGTGAACACGCTTCCACCGCCAGAACCCAAAACTGCATTTTCGCCCTGACCTTGACCCGGCGGACGGGAAAATACTTTGAAAGGTGTTTTCGAGTCAACGAACGGAACGAAGGTTTGTGACGGTGGCTGTGCCTGTCCTTGATTTCCATCTTTTGTGTCAGAGTTGATTTTCGTCTGTGAAGGCCGAACAAGAGGCTCCTTCTGGGAAACAGGTGTAAAGGGCTTTGAGAAGACGGGCAAACCTTGTGGCTCTTCCGAGATAGGTTTGAGTACAGACGGTTTCGACCCGTTGAGAGGCGATGGTTTAGTAGTAGAGGGGTTCGCAGAGAGATCTTTGCCTGGAACAACGCCTGAATCTTTGAGGGAGAGCGCCCGGCGGCCTGCCTCATGGGTAGGCGCAACGGAAGCCTGTTTAGGTTCATCGACAAATGGTTTAAACTGAAGCATAGAATGTGCGAATGTGCGTGAGGTCGTGATAACCTAAACGGAAACGCAAGAGAGTTTACCTTGAGCGGGGGAGCAGGATTCTCCTTGCGTGGTACGGTTTTATCAACAAAGGGCTTGAAAGCTACCAAAAGCACCCCTTAAAACCTGTCCCGAAGTTATCCATTTTAATGACTTGCCTGGACCCGGGAGTTTTGCATTTTCGCTCTGCGGCGAGGTGCGAGGACCTTCCGACTTGGATTCGGTGACAACTCTTCGTCCACTCATGGGTTCGATTTTCCGCACAGGGGCGTGCTTACTACCTGGCATGGTACGTTTGACTGTTTTGTCCGGAGAGTTATACATGCCAAAGACGTCTGCCAAGGCTTCCTTCGTGTTAATTGTGACGGTGGGTTCATTAATATTGACACTCTTTCGCTTGCCTCCCGCGGCAATTGCGCCCATATTCTGCGTGCTTTTTGAACCATCGTCGTTGAAGTTCACCACCACAGCGCCAGACGAGGAATCACGCAGCTCCGAAGCGGGCGGCGGACCCCACTTCTTGCCTAAAAGACCCATTGAGCGGGCACGCACTTCCTGTGTCGAATATTCGACGCCAGAAGGGGTGAACAGCAGGGAGAGGTTGAAACGAAGCTTCTCCGGCCGTCTCCCTGGCGCCGGAGGAGCAAGCATAGGTGCATAGCGACCGTGAGCAGTGATAGTGTTATTTGTAGAGCTTGAGGGAGCGGCAGATGACGATTTCGAAGTCGAGGAAGAAGTCGAGGGTACTGGATCGTGATTCTTGAATGGACTCCGCCGGAGGGCGTCTACTTCAGAATTTCCACTGGGCCGAAAGGAAGCCGACTGGTGTTTTGAGGAAGGGCGGGACTGGAAATCCCGGTACCTTTTCTTGAGTCGTTCGATGGGCCGTGCGCTGCGAGCTATGCCAGTCCGAAATACCTTGTCGGCGTCTGTACGTCTGAGTCGGATTGTTAGTTTTCTGCGACGACTGACCAAGTTTCGCAGCGTACCGTCCCTCCTTTTCAAGTGCCAGAGCGTATTCCTCCCACAACAACCCATATACACATCCGATCTCCCTCTTCACCAAATAGGCGTATACGAGACCGGGTTTCTCGACCATTTTCGCATAGCTGCACCAAAGCTTCAGATATCTCAGATCACCGCTATATCGCGCATCGTCCTTGAATTTCCTAGTAACCTCCTCGAGTAGCTGGATGAGTCCTGAGCCAGGATCATTCTCGGGGAAGGTGCGCGATGTCCATTTGATGAAATCATCGTAAGCGGCGAGGGGATCCTCATCTTCTTCAAGAGCCTCTTTGATGCTCGCGCGATATTCAGCGCGTTGATGTTCAAGTTGAGAGGGACGCAGGGCGGGCATTGGATGTTGTTACTCGCGGTCGGTTGGCGTTTCTGGCAAGTTGGCCCTTCTTTACAACCACGCGACGCGTTCGGTCACGTGCAGGAATTGTTCTATGCCGCTGCATCTGGGCAATCAGATCTTCAGACCATAATTGTAGTGGTACACCTCCTCCCAGTGAGAACTGGGTGTGGCCCAGTAGGGTCACATATGACCGGAGAGGACTCGACAGAAACATTGGGACGAGAAATGAGAAACAAAACGTGACTACTTGATGTAGAGTCGTTTGAACGTCGCATAAGCATTGCTCGCATTGTATCATTTCCACTGCATGCCCCACACTTATTTTCTACTCTTTTGTGTGTTTTCTGGTGGATTTTTGCTACGTTCGTGCTGTAGAGCCGTGATACTCAATTTATGTATACCCCTGTTGCGATACTTGATGACCCAATCAAGTGCATCTCGAATTAAAGTAATGAACCAGTACTCCCAAAATCTAATACCAAAGCTGAGGAAATTTTCTCCTCTCCCATTGTACGAGATCTCTTTCCAATATCTCTCACCCTAGTAGGTAAATTCATATGAGGCGATCTGAATGTGTGCACCACAATCGTAGAGACTCAGCAGGGTCCTAGCCAGTTTTCACTGGGAGTCAACACGCAAAAAATTTTCAACGATTTCGGAGACTCGGTCGTCAATACCAGACAAAAGTGTGATAGTTTCATCCTGCCGGTTCAGTGAGATAAGAATTCAACAGCACACCAATAGTAATAGTTCGTACCCAGAGCCTGGCGGAAAAAGCCTTCCCTTCAGGAGTGAATAGAAAGTCGCTTTCTTCAGTAACCTGACAACCGGACAGGTACCGACCATGCATTGAACGATCACTGGCAACGGCGGCATGGACGAGTGCTCTGCTACCCTCCTCTGCCGATCGCACAAAGAACAACGTTCTAAACATTGCCATAATCCATTTTTCCGCAACGTTCCGAGTAATCTTTGACACGCAATAACCTGGGTTGACCGTACAGGCAACGACAGGTGTGGTATCAGGAAGACGCGACGCGAGCTCCCGAATGAACATGACCTCCAGTACTGAGAAGCTCTGACGGTCAACTTTTCCTCGCAGAACAAGTGCATATGTAGTACAATACTCACGCTTCGAAACTTCATAACGAACCACACTAAAGTGATGACTACTCTTAAGTATAATTCCACATATAGCGGAAGAGTCACGGACCCATTGCCAAAATTCCGGTGGTTGATGGTTTCAAGGATATTGCTCCACGAATCTGTTGCCTTCAATTTGGGAGTGTGATAGTGTGCAAAACTCGATACGATCACCAAACGTGAAGGCGAATCTGGGGAGGAAGAATTTATCAAGTATGGCAAGAGCAGGATGCTCAGCAGTGCAGTGGAAAGATAATTCACTTGTAGCCTGGTAGGACGAAATCAGTAAGACCATCTGAATAGGGATAGAAAGGAATTGTAAGTACGCTACTTCCCAGCCATCTTGCGTCTGAGCATAATCACCGGGAAGTACACCAGCGTTTGCGACGAGTGTATTCAGGGTTCCATTTCCATCCGCTGCGAACTTGTCAACAAAGGAGCGCACGTCCTGGAAGCTCCCCAACTCGAGTGGCCAAGCATACACTTCTGTACTCGGTACGCCGTTTGTAGCTGTTCGCCCAAGGATGGCTTGACGCGTCATTTTCATCACGTCAATCTGGCGGAGCCCGGCATGGCTGCATATGCTCACATTTTCGTGTGTGCTCGCACTTGGCCAAGTTCCTACTTGTGGCAAGGAGTAACTTTGGTCTCATCTTGGCGAGATGTACTGAAGCTTCAAAACCCAGCCCGACGTTTGACCCAGTCACCATGAACGTCTTTGAGCCGACATCGTCGACCGCTCTAGGTTGGGGGAGGGTACGCCGCTGCTCGCGAAAGTATTGACGCAGGGTAAATACCGCCATGATGGAAAGGTGAAGATCAAGAAACGAACAAGGGGCTGAACTTTATATGATGCAGCTTGAAGGAGCGACTTTTTAGACTCATTTTACGCTTCGAAAATAAAACTGCCTTTCTGCATTCGTCAGCTTTGCAAATTTTTGAGCGGTTGTATGGGTCGGCAAACGATGACGAAATCAGTGTAACGTCTTTCCCCGAACTGTGGCGTCGGAGATACGCCGGTACCCACCATATTCGGGTGGTGCATGTTTCATGGTGGGTTTCATTTATACGCGAATACATAGCCAATGAGCGACGGTAGTTATTGATTCCGAGTAAAACACGATAGCATTGTGCTACTTACTACCGTAGCAAAGAGGATTCTCAATTCGACTGAGGTCTTGAGGTAGAGCATGCAACACCCAGAATCAATCCATGCACTGTTTGCTGAGCCCGACTAAAGTGCCGAGTGACACTCGATGGGGAGACAGCAAAGAGAAAAACGAGATCCCCCGACGACACGAGCCGGCAGTGCAGTGGCGAGGTCATCGCGTCCCCAGAGGTGCAAGCAGAGCTCACGGGGAACAAGGGCGTCAAAAATTTGATAACCAAAGAATGAGGGCGGTGCCCCCATAATAGTGGTTAAACTATTAAGAACAGATACTACACTTGATCTAAGCCAAAAGGCCAGAGTGGTAAGGATTCTCCATGTCTGGCGAGGGTTTATATACGTTTTGCGATATGCGCACAGACCACGACAGCTGGCCGACATTATCGTGATCGAATGACTGATCCACACACTCAACTTGTTCTGTGAATTCATGAGCTCACAATCCTGTATCCAAAGCAGTTTATGCCAGCAGAGTATCGTAGTTACAGTACTAAAAGGCCCTGGATGTACCTTCCTCGACCTTGGACATGTCACGTACAACAAGGACTGGCTCGATCGCTCTTGACCTCACAACAACTATAGCACGATGAGGGGGAAAAAAAGTGAAAGAATGCAGCAGGGCCATGTTCATGTGTGACCCACACCACCCATCGGTGGCGGGGCTGGACCTGCCTCGTACGCGTGTGGAGGCCCGTTAGGGCCTCCCGGTGGCATCATCATTGGGTACGGAACGGCGTGTTGTACTACAAAGCGGCTTCAGTCACTAGAGCTAATTGAGTTGAAATCAAGACAAACATTGTGGGCTCTGGTGGTAGTATGGGTGTGCGTGCATGGGGGTAGGGGTCGGCGGCATGGAAGGACGCGGACCTGCACCATTTGGCGGAGGTGGGTACGTGCCAGGGGGTGGTGGCATGTATTGTGGCGCTAGAGTAAGAAAACAGTCAACGATAAGCTCGTAATATTCGACATAACACAAAACGCACGTGGCATTTGTGGCATTGGCGACGCAGCGTACATAGCTGGTCGATAGGTTGGTTATCGCTCAGCAGTAGATCGACAACGACTCACGTTGTGCGTTTGGTGGTATGGCAGGGGGATACGGCATTGGCTGCATGAAAGGCGCCGACACGAAGGCACCGGGTGGCGGAGGGGCCATGCCAGGCATGATAGGCTGTGACCAGAGGTCGGTTTCCGTAATGGGGTCAAAGATCACAATTTCCTACCTGTCCGTGGTAGTAAGGAACGTAAATAAAACGTTGTTCGCCCTCTTCATATGGGTGATGGGTGACGGGTGGCGGACCGGGTGGCGCCATGTGAGTAGGTTGCTGAGGTTGCTGAGGCAGGGGAGGGAACATGTTTGTGTATCTTTTGCCATTATACGGCCACATCGCAGCTGAAACAAATAAGCGTAGTGTAGAGGGAGGCATTAAATATCTCATACTGATATTGCTAGCTTCAGCAACCTTGTTGTGTTTGAAAGGATTGAAGTCATCCTTAACATGGACCGTAGCCTTCTTGACGACCTTTGTACCAAAGAAGGGATTGGGGGTAGGAGGGGTCTACAGCCACATTGAGCGACACACTATCATCGAGTCGTCAACCTCACCGTTTCAGCTGGCTTGACATGTGGTGATGCCGAGGCAGAGGCAGAGGCAGTGCTGGGAATAGGTGAAGTAGGACCCTACATAGAGCAAACAAGACATCGCAACGTCAGTATTACAAAGTGAGGAATAAACGGTGCGTTCGATATTACAGGAGTGAAGGCACTTGCTTTTGGATTTGGCCGGAAGGATGACGCGTTTGCATTTAGCCGGTTTGTCGAGGTTGGCGAGGTCGGCACTGTCGTAGTTGAGGAGCTTCCGTTTGTTTGTGGGCTAGGTGACTTCGTCTTACTCCCTTTGTAAGGGGGTATAGGTTGAATGTACATGTTGATCGTTGGTTTGCCGTTTGTCTTGCCAGGCTCCGATGGTTTGGTAGCTACTTTGGAAGTGGACGCTGATGAAGTCGGGGCAGGTAGTTTTGCTGAGGCAGCAACAACCGAGATAGGTTTCCGCCCCCCATCAGGTACAACCTTGGTAGAGACAGGTATTTGTGGCACACGCGAAGCACTCGGAGATGGGTTTAGTGTTCCTACAGCACCAATCGTTCGAGCTGAAGCCGAGGTTGCATCATGAGTGGCTTTTTCACGAATCTGCCGCTGCTTTTCTTCGTCCTTCGCCAGGATTGGTACCAAATCGTCAGGAATGGGCTTGTTAAGCTGCGCCATGTCGTGTGAATTATAGGTAACAATCGAAGAGAATAAGTGGATGAGTCACCGACCTTGAATGTCTGGGAGAACTTGAGTAGCTCAGCTTTGCGCTTGTCCATCTCACTTTTGACTAGTGCCTGCTTCTTCTGGGTCAAGCGCTGCCTCTCATTAGTCACGAAGTCACGGAACGCTGGGAGAGGATCCGCTGGCGGCTATAAAGACACCGATGAAAACCATGATGATCAGTAAGAAGGCTGATCCGATGCTCGATTCTCTAGGAGTACATATAACTACATACCTTGTTCACTGACGACGTCGACGGTGCTGGAGAGGTCGATTTGGCAGTTGGAGGCACCTCTTTTGGAGGCACCGCTGTTCCGTCAGGGTCATTGACAGAAACCTTGGGAATGTCGGTTTTCGGCGGCGGACTGTTGATGGCTGAAGCTCCAGCAGAACCAGGCTGTTGCTGCTGTTGCAGTTGGTGTTTGCGTGCACCGGGGGGAATATATGCATTTGAACCACGAACAACCGCGCCATATCTATGCTGCGCCGTAAGGACGTGCAAGTAAGGCGAAAATAGAAAGGTTCACTTGTCTTCCTCGTTTACGCCACTGTCATCGAGGTTCAGATTTCTCTCCTCTGCTGTATGCGGATTATTGGTGGTACTCTGTCAAATTTATGAGCATGTCCTTTAATATTCACCAGAACCTTGTGCTAGAGGACATACCCCCAAGATCTCACTAGCAATGCGCAGTGCCTTTCGTTCCCTCTCTTTGAAGTCTATCGCAGACCTATCAAGTTTGGTCGTGTAAACCTCCTCATCGAACGATGTCGTGACACCAAACATCTGTTCATTGGCAGCAAATTGGTCCCACGAGGTGTTATTGACTGCCCCAGGCCCGAATGTAATTTCATCTCCGGCGCCGTCGTGGTGGGGAGCAGGTGCACCAGATGACGCCGGTGAATCTGAGGGTTGCCACGCCTGTAATTCGCGCTCTCGTGAAATCTTTCCCTTGCTGATATCAGTATCCGTCCGAAATGCTATCACGGAAATTTGCCACATCAGTACCAAAATCAAGTCAGAACAAGGAGTAGAGGAAAGACGCAAAGCGATTCAATGTCGACGTAATGGCGTCGAGTGGATTTGCATTTGAAAACTTACTGTCACCATTGGACACTTTAGCATCAACTGGCCCGGACAACCAACCCTCGATGTTGGCGGAGGGGATGAAGAGAGTGTCTCTAAGAGGAGTTCCCGGTTTCGAGATCTCCCTGACGTCCTTCAGAATCACACCAGCCATGTCGCCGTCAGGAGTGGTGGACGAAATGACGCCCTCGTAACGCTGACCAGTTTTTGTCGACAAGGTGACAGTTGTACCCTAGTGTGGGACGGAAGATGTAGACACGGGAGGTAATCGGATATGTAAGACGCACAGTCAGACCAGCTAGAGACTGGAAGAAGCGATCTTGAGGCGCATCCTGAGGGCGAGTCCCATTGGCGTGGGTGGGTAATGGGGGGAAACCTCCCTGAGGAGCGGAAGGACCATTGGGAAGACGGGATGGGGTGTTCGCTGGAGAGAACGTGGGGGAAGCCCTTGCCCCTGACCATGCTGGACGACTGCATCGGGGGAAAGGGAGTAAGGATGATGAACGAGGACATATGTGGCAACGATGTAGTGTAGACATACCGGGTAGTGGGGTCTGCCATACCCTTCCTGGGCTGCTTTGAACGGGAAGTGGTTGCCATTGTGAAGAGATAGGAAGTAAAGAAAAATCAAGGAGAGAAGATAGGACGGAAAAGAGCAAAAGACAGCAGAAATGACGAGAGATAGTAAGTACGACGCGACTAAAGACCGCTTGGAGAAGAATCAAGGCCTGCAAGAGGTAGACTCGCGGATTTCGCCTGTAAGGGAAAGAAAAAAAAAAACAAGCCCTTGCAAGCTGGCGAGGAGAAGATGAAGGGAAACAATTTTATGTTTCGTGCGGGCGGTTGACTGGAGAGTCAAGTCGAAGAGTCGCTCACTACGAAGGCCTCGAAGCCCAATACGACTCCAAGCCAACCCGCGGGAACTCGACACTGCTTCCATACAAGGACCCCAAAGACCACCCCTCCCCTCGCCCTCAGTGCGGCCTCAACGTCCACGACGATCCCGAGCACATCTCCACAGATCTATCAGTACGTCCCCCCTTACAGTTCATCCTCCCCCCGTCGCTCGTCCTCGTCCTTGTCCAGGACGACACCGCCCCACCCCGGAGTTTGAATGTGGTCACAGGGGTCCCAGCGCGTGTCGTGGCTTCCATTAATTGCCTCTACGCCTTCACGACGAAACACCATGTACTACTCCCTTTAACTGCCAGTTGTAAAAGTACCGCCCGGCTAGAAACCTTTGACGATTCAGAGGCATCGAAGGCACGGCTGACCTCGCATCCCAGCTCTGCCCTCAAACACCACACTGGGTATGTGGTGAGCTGCGAGACCTTCGCCCACAAATACCGCGGACCACAGGACTCAGTGCTTCTATGCATCATAGCATGTCAATGAGTCGGACCCCTTCATGCACACACTCGCACAGGACCACAAATCTCACCTCATCTTGGCATCCCCGGAATTCTTCAATGGGAAGATTGACTTCCTCTGTTATAAGACTGGCCACTGTCATCTCGGAGTGAACAGGCTTTGATTGGCTGTATTATCAGCAGTGTGATTCACATTATGTTTGGTAAATGTGTCCAGGACCAAGGCCATACATATCATGTACAATGATATGCTCTATCAAGTCACAGACAGTGGGCTGAGTGAAACTGTTAATAGAAGTCATGAATATCACACTTTGCATGAGATAAATTACTCTCAGTTTCTCATGTCCAGTCTTCATCTGGGTAACCTTTCCAATGGACAAGGAATTCTGATTGTTATCTCTTCAGCTAGGAATCAGTAATAAAATTGACTACAGAGCCCTTTAAGACAATGATCAGTGACATATAGTGGGCCTGGTTCAATAACTGGTTGTCCTGGTAACCATTCCTTGTGTGACTTGACCCTTGAGATGTTTACAGTTGGATGAATTATTATTCAAGTTGATCATGGGAGTTTGAGCTTGACTGCATTATCTCTTACTATCATTAGATCCATATAGGATTCAAGTTCTCTAGCCACTGTTGATGTATGATGACCCACAAAGCACTTTGGGCCTCACACTCAAACTTGATCTTTGAATTTTCTGTCAGTCCACTGGCAGGGCAAAGTATATAATTGATGACACAACAGAATTCCGACGACCGGGTTTGTTACACGCCCTGGAACGAAAAATGTACTGTACATAGTCGACCACGGCATCCATGTGGTTCAGACCAAGGTGGTTCGTATGTTACACCTGTTACCCTTTCCGATGGAAGTAACACTTTCGTATGGCGAGTTATCAGCCTTCCATCTACTACCATCTTTGAGATTGACCACTAGACATTTTTGGCAACGACCCCCATCAAGGTATTGTCAACGGGCTTTTCGTCGAATGATCTCGAAGGGGTGTCCTGGTGTGGTTGAAGCGCGGAGAGATAGCCTGACGGGACAAGACCGTTGTCTTCGTAGTATATCCTATGTGCACTGAGGGACGCGATGTGCTGTGGGGTTAGGACTATCGGACCGACGCAGATTTACATCAGTTTCTTGCTCGCACCACCAGGTGAGAATTCAAGGTACGTACTTCGAGAGCTAGAGCTGAGGAAAGTATCATAAAAGAAGAATGCAAAAACTGTGGCCGGGATGCTCGTGAGTGCAGCTATCGCACCGTATGGGCCACCTGCAGCTTGACGACCCCAGATTGTCATTGCCATCATACGCGCGCCGACGTCACGAGCCGTGTTTGCGGCAACTGGAAGCAATGGCCGTGATGATCAACAAGCGGTGTTCAATCGTAGAGAGACGCGTACGTGAAGTTGGAGAAAATCCCCAAATGGCCATACCACTTGTGGTATGGGTATGGGTCAGACAATCAGCTGATAAACAAATTATAAAGGGTCCGTACTATGTGAATCCAATGACCCATGGTGCGGCTGCTGGTGGTACCATGTGGTTGGTTGGATCAATGGATGCACTTATGGAAAGGCCAATAACAAAGTCCTTTACATAAATGTCAAAGTGACTGCTGGGGAGAGTGTATAAAATGCTCACAACCATAAACTCGTTAAGGAGGACTCGGCGTAAGTTTGTCCCGGGTAATACATAGAGCGCAAATATGCCTCCCGGACCATCAGGAGTGAACATCATCGCGTCATAGAGGCCTTTCTCAACGAGCACACCTTCCACGACCTTAAGCACGCTGAGTCTTCTTCTCTCTGAAGCCGATCCAGAAAAAACATACCACAATCTGGTCTCTCCACTGCACATATACGAAAAGGCACGCCAAATAGGCACCAAGTATCTGTGCTAATATGTACCTACGTTCGATTTAGATTTACCTGAGGCGCTGCGTTAAGCGCATAAGACCATATGAGAAGGACGTACGCGGCGGCTTTTCGCATAGGAAACCCTCTAAGTGTTACAAATGATATGGTGACACCAGGATTGAAGTGACCACCAGAGGTCGCCGCACATACCACGATTGCAAGCATGACTCCGATGGAATAAGCAGTGCCCACGGTGAATAGAGCTAGATATCAAGGTCAGCACCCAACATCATACACTATCGAGACGTAGACTGACAGCCCAATGGTTGAGACGTAAGATTTCCGACAACGAAAGCAGCCGTGGATCCGACACCTGTGGTATATCGAATTTTAAGGATGACACTCGTTGGGCAAAGAAGCTCGGCCAACCAGCGTAAACGTAAAAAAACACACCAAGCTGTACGCAGTGAGGTCGTCAGTTGCACCTGAGAGGGCATATCATAGGAATATAATACCGCCTCGGCAACCATTTCGGCAAACAAATATATTTTGGTATGTTTGACCCTCTCCCAGGATGTCATGTATCGTGGTCGGGGGGCAACATCGCGGAGGCGAACTGTTGGATAGGACATGGCGGCGAAGAGGATGAGGGGAGAATGTCGGGGTTCCACCAAACCAAGCCTTTAAAGTCTCGGTAGAATGTGTCATCGTCATGAACTTGATCCCGGTCGTAAACATCGAATCATAATGCTTGCAATGTGGCAAATCAAATGCTTGTTCCTATTCTTGTTCTCTTCACTGCGGGATTATGGGTACGCCACTCCGTCAACAGAGTCACCCGATGGCACATTTACCTGATTGAGGAACTCCGAGGGGCAATGCGTGGTTCGGCTCACTCCTTTGAGAATCGGGGTCGAATGGCCTGAGATTATGCATGGAAGCACGGACCCCGTGGTCTAGTCTGGTGACCAGGTCACTCGTTGTCTGTAGTACCCCGATGAGAAATTACAACATGTTGGATATATGCAACGGAATCCGGTGATAGACAAAGGTCTCGCAGCCCGCCACGAACGCGGATATCGTTCTGGCCGAGACCATTACCTGCGAGGAAGCTTCCATGGATAGACAACACACCAGTTTGATACTCTCCAGCACACGATTTTACTGGAATATGTTACTGAGCAGGAGTTGTAGGTCGCTTGTCACCATTCGGCACTTTTATCGGCTAACAACTTTGAGGTATGTGCATCCGGCTTCCAAGGTACCCCGGACACCGACGGTGAGTACGAAACTTCATTTTTTCTTGTTTGTTTGCTCACGTGATTCTCCTCTTTTATGTACTAAAATGCTCTTTCTCTTCAACTCTCACCATCTATGTCCATGCTGCAATGATGGACTTCGTGTTCATCTTGTCACTTCCCCATTACTGCCATGTCAGTGATGATGGACTTGATGTCCATCTCCATTGCTTGCTGGCCTTCATCCAGCATTCCTGACAGCGCACATGTGTGCCTGTTGGCATGATATCACACAGCTTGTAGGCAATATCATAGTACATTATTTTTGTACAATATACAGTTATCAAACCTACAATCTATGCTGTTGACAGGACCCTTGAGAGTAACAGGCATGTGTGTCCAGTGAGATGTTGAGTCCAAGGGTGGTGGCACAAACAATGCGGGTGGTGACACATCTGTCCGGCACACAGATGGGGTGCAGTGCAAGGGCAGCACATCCGACGTGGATGCAGTGAACACAAAGGTGCGAGGTGGGTGGGTGTCCATCTGGCATATGAACGACATGGAGGTGAAGGTGTAAATGAGGGCCCGGGGGTGGGGATGGTGCTGTGTGGTGCAAGTGCATGGGGGGATGGCGTGCTTGTGTGACTGTGGACAGGAGATGGAGGTGGGGTTGGCGTGCATCAACTGCAACAGCCTGCGAGGGTGGGGGGCAGTGTACTGGCAACAGTGCCGTTGTCCGTCACTCTCCATTATCTTCATTTTTTTTTCCAGCACTCGCAACCATGTATATGCTGTGCACCGACTTGCTTGGAATAATCGTGTTCATGGCTATGACATTTCCAGCCGTCGGCACCTGGTGTGGCTGGGTGCATAATTGGTGCTGGGCCTGGGTATGGGGTGTGATTAGCAACATGGTGGCCAGAAGAGAGTCCAGGAAGCAGTCGAAATGATGGGGGAGGTGGTTGATACTGTGAGCAAGATGACTGAAAATGGCAAGTGAGATGGTTGAAGTGGCAAGCGAGATGTCTTCAAACGACGATTGGTGAACGTTGTGGCATTTCTTGAATCTTTGCTTTACGGTATTGCAGGTACTTGTGTTTTTTAGCTGATAAAAGTGCTGAGTGGTAACAATTGACACAACACTATGCTCTTTCTCCTAAGAGCCAGTTCAGTATCCTCAGAGTATTGTTGCCAGTGTCGCTAGAGAGCTAGCTGGGTGAACAGCACAGCTGCTATATTGGCTAGAGTGCCAGCTTGATGCAGACCTCAGAATGATCTCCACCATACTGGGTCTGAAATTTACATTAAATCAATCGAGGCTAGTGTTCAGGGTGCCTCAATGTTGACCCATTGCAATATGTACTATGTCTCCCCTCCAACAACACCCTATACTCAAACCTTCCACTCACATCCACCATGTCATTATTGGCATCAATGCTTTTGTTCTATTCTGTGGTATCAAGGCATTCCAGCTCTTGAACATGCAGGCCCCAAAGAAGTCTCACACTCACTGGTCACTCAAGGAGACACATTTGATGCTTGATCTGTTGATCGCACAAAATTCAAAGATTGGACAGTCTGCCTCGTTTCCTCAGCCTGTATATGCCAAAGTTGCAAAGTCTCTGAGTGCAGATAAAACTGGTTCTATGGTATCTTCCAAATTTCAGATGGTACAGTTTCTTTTTTCCCTTCATTTTGTACTGCTTACAAACAATATTGATAGCTCAAATGAACCTTCAGAGTGATAGAGACGTACCATAGTAGTTCTGGTACCAACACCTTCAATCAGGAACTTGGAGCAAATGTAAACACTGCTGCTGAAATTGACCAGTGGAATTCATACATGACTAGAAATGATGTGAGTAGTACATATTATTATATTTTCTGGTATATGGTACTAATAATACTGTCTTGTAGTCCAAAGACCTCACACCCTTTCATAACAGAGGATGGCCATTCCTCAAGAAAATGGCAAGGCTTTGTCCCAGCAGTACCATCGCTACTGGTGTCTATTCCCTTGCACCAATGGAAGCCATGTATATTGACCAGGTCTCAGACGACTTGGATGACAATGCTCTGGAATATGAATCCCATGGAATGCTGACAAATAACTTTGAGTTTTCATCTGACATCAACACGGGATCTTTGCTACAGCTTGGGCATGACCTTGGCTTACCCAATCCCTTCATTCAATCCTCTGCACTCGACAGCACAATCTCAATGTACAGTCAGGTCTCCCCTGCCACTTTTGACAATGTGAGGTCGCTCTACAATCAGGGGATCTCCTCATCCCCCACCCTTCATCCATTCTTGTCAAATGTCCCTGTGCCTCTCACTATTATATCCTCACACCAGAGTTCCAGCTCGGCAGATGATACCAGTAATCAGACTCCATCCAAGTTGTGCAATCCATCCCACGTCTTTCCCCGTATTCACACCTCGTCTGGGATTAAAAAGGCAAAATCTAGGGGGTGAACTCCAGCAATGTCCACTCAGTCATCCTCCATATCCTCAAAGGCTGCTCGTAGTAGGCAGTTAGCAAAGGCTGCACAAGCCAACTCCAATCTGTCAACTTCACTCGCCGTTCATGACATGGCAGGTGCTATCTTATGTGTTGGTGACAATTTCAATTGTGGCCTAGAGTGCATAGCCCCATCAATTGCCACACCCCCGAGTCAGGTTGAACAGTCCATGCCCCCTGGGCCTCAGGCTTCTGATGTGCGGGATGCCAGGCATCTTGCAACATCGATGGTCAAAACTGACAACCATCTTACCATCGCCATTTGGGGAAAACTCGCATCAGCATTCCTTTCCAATAAATCACTTGCTCTGTTATACATCGAGCTAGCTGATACTCCTGAAATCTGGGAGGTGTTTGTTGCAGAATGGAGCAAGAAGATGTATGGCAATTCAATTGCTGTTGCACAGCCAGCTGGAGTATCTGAGTCATCTGCCACCACAGTGCAGTCGGCTCCTATCACATCACCATCTGAGTCCACCTCGTTTCCTGACCAATCTACCATGTCGCCATCCACAGGTTTCTCATTTTCCAATCAATTCGACATGTCATCATCTACCTCATTTTACAACACATTTGATACTTCTGCTTTGTCTGAGGACAAATTTTCCTTCAACTCAGAGTATATGTAGTGGTTATCTCTTGTAGTGTTTGTTTCCTCTTCCTGCCCCCTACTATGCTGTATTGTTTCAACATGTATGGTATTGTTGTAGCTATACTACATGTGATTGTCGTCCGAGTGATCGTCCAAGTCAATCATATCTGAGTCGTCCGACTCAGAGTCAGAGTGTCGGAAAGTAAGATAATCTGCCCACATGTCAGTTGCAATCCTATCGCGCAATTCTCCACCATCCTCGTCAACATCATACTCAGGATTTTCTCCCATGCTGTTATCACTAGTATCCAAGTTGGTTTCGTCAGCATCATCCAAGTTAGATTCATGAAGGTGGATAAAGTTGTAGATGGCAGCTAAGGCTGCAGGGATGCACACTTGGATATTGATGGGGTATTTGGGTCCAAGAAGAAGAATTCGAAAGCAATTTTTCAAGATGCCAAAGATGTGCTCAATAGCATTTCGGAGCGAAGCGTGACGCAAGTTGAACAGTTCTTCCTTGGTTTTTGGGCTAAAAACATCAGTACAAGTTGAGGAAAAAAAAAACATGCCTACTGTACATTCGCCCGGTGACCTGCACGAAATGAGAATCATGCGGGATCATGAATAGATAACATGAATTTTCTCATTATCATATGAAAGGCTATACTAAGGCCTATTCCTCTACCAAGTTTCAGACAAATCCATCAGTTCATTAAGGAGATATGAATAAATCTCCAACTACCACTACTATTACTAGCTTTTACCAGCTATACGAATATTTATATTTCTAATCATGTGACTGGTACCTTTATTCCCACACTTGCACAGCATAATCACATGACCCTTGCCTTGGTTAGAATGCTGCTAAAATTGCCATCCAATCACAGCATTGGCCATAAAAGTACAAAGGTTCACATGCACTCACTTCACATCTCAGATTTAGCTAGCCCAGAATGAGTTAGACTAAATCAGTGTGAGTCAGAGTGAGTCATAGTGAGTCATAGCACAGCCCCATGAGTCAGTATGAGTCATTATGACTCTGCATAAGTCATACTAGTCCATATCAGATATACTCTCCTCCAGAGGCACCAATGGCTCAAGGGAAGGGAATGGAATGGGAACCAGCACAGCCATATGTAGAATAGCATAAAAGGAGGCAAGATTTGCCTGCAAGACCCATCTCAACTCAGAATCTCATCTGAAAATCTCCTCTCAGGACATCTGGAAGAGAAAAGAGATCACCTGGAAACCTGCTCAGAGTGAGAGAGGCTCCTCTGACAAACAGGGACCATAAG